>LGUA01000195.1:0-25906 GCA_001660665.1 Emergomyces africanus
CAGGAAAAATGATGAAAAAAGAGGCTGCAGAGATGAAAAGAGAGTGAATATAAAAAACTATAAAACTATCATCGATGTATGAAATATCATGACGCTCTCATCAAAATCATGCAGTTCGGGTAGAGGAAGAAGGTATGGGCGTGTGCCTGGTCATGGATATGTTCAGGTTCGTGCAGTACCTCGAACTTCATCAGAAAAGGGCACCATCATCTGTCAGTCAGTCATATATCGTCGTCGTTAATAAATCGTCGCTCATGGCACTTCTTTTTAACAGTGCTGTAGATAATTGCTTGGGACTAGGCCAGGACGGGTTCTCTGGGGTCCTGTTACTTCTGCTTCCCACCATCCATCGTCTTGGTGTCTGAGGACAGCGAGTATATCTCCCTTAGTAAACCCGAGTTCCTCAGGGATAGCGGCGGTATAGCTGTACATTGCACGCGCTTTTTTAACAATGTCAGCGACGAGCCTGTAAGAACAAAAAATGGAGCAGGACAATATAACTTACCATAGTGTAATATAGGGCGCGCATCCACACTAAGTTGCCGATTGCCATCTGTAGTTGCTACGCTCCTGCTTCGCGCACGACTGCCTTGACTAACATCAGGTGCTGAGCCATAGTACATTGACATCGGCCTTGCATTGCCTCCTCGGCCACCATGATTTCCATAATCAGGGGTATTGCTCCCGCCATATGGGTCAACTTGGCTATGTGACAACTGAAGCTCCATTCCGCTCGCGCTAGATGGACGTTCCTGGCGCCTAAATTGCGGTTGTGGTGAAACAGCACGTTGAACCTGAGCATCGTTGGGGGATCCATGATGAGAGTACTGCTGTGGCGAATAGGATTGGTTAGGGATAGCTTTCGATGGAGTGATAGTTGGAGATTGGCGATATCTGCTGCTCATGCTGCCTGAGTGTGAGTGGTAAGAGGAAGGGCTTGGGTTGCTTCTGTTGTCGTACTGCTGGCGCGGATCTCCGTTGCGGGATGGGGGCGGCTGGGGGCTTAGGCTTCTGCGTGGCACAGGGGATACAGCCCGAGGAATCGCATGGCTAACTCTGTGTTGTGCCTGGTTCCGGGACGGGTTGTTGCTGTTATTGAACATCTCTTGCGTCTGTCCGACATATTTACGGGTGGTTTTCTGCATTTGTGCTGATGTAAATGCCGGCTGAGGAGCACCAAGCCTCTTCACTGATGGATCACTGTATGCCGGAGGAGGAGTGCCACGCTGAGCAGCAGCGACATTCCCATCCGCCATTTGGCTAGAAGCAACACTTGGTGGGGCTGGTGTGGTAATACCGTGATATCGGTCGGCTGAGACGCGGACCGATGACTGTTTCCCCACGCCTTTGAGATCTGCAAGCGCTTGGGCTATAGGGTCAAGATCATCTGCCTCTTTTCTTGCATTTGTGCCTCCTTTAGATGCCGCATCAGGTGAAGCAACGTCAAAAACGTTGTTGCCAACGTTGAGCTGGAAATTTGCTCTTGGGTCAACAGGCTCAGGTGTCCCTGAAAGGCGACGGGAGTCATACGTTGGCTTTTCATATGCAGACTTAACCGGGCTTATTTGTTTTTGCGGTGGTGCGGCCCAAGTACTGCGATTCGCGGGCGGTGTAACCAGTGGTGGTGTTTGGCGCTCCCTTTCATGCTTGCTTTTCCTCCGAAAGGGGCTATTGCTAAAAAATCCACTTCTTTTTTTCTGAACTTGCTTACCACCAACCATTCCGGGAACAGGGGTGCCGTTAACCTGTTTTTTTGGGGATTGTTTAGAGCTTGGTGGCTCCATACTGGAAAAGGAAGTTGGGTTAGAGATGTCACTATGGGAGTCCCTGCTGGATGGCCGATTTGCACTAGTTCCACTACTTCTTTCTGAAGGCGGGCCAGTTCTGCAGAACATCGTCATCCCATCTGTGGGGTACTCATTGTGAGGCACATTTGGGATATCCCCGTGCTGGTTCGGCTGATAATTGGGAGGAACCTGCCCTCCACGTCGAAGGTCAAAAGGAGGAGGCTGCTGCTGCTGTTGTTGTGCTGGCGGCTGTTGCGTTGGTTGTGGCTGCTGCTGTGGCTGCTGCTGTCTCTGGGGAGTCACGGTGGTTTCTCGGCTTGCTGGTGTTGATGGATCAGGGGGGTCAGCATATCCAGTTGGCTTCGTTGTGGGGTTTGTGTGAGGGTCATGATGGGATTCATAAGTGGAAGGTGCTGGTGAAGAGGTTCTGTATGCTGGGTTAATGGTTCGCTGGAACTGTGCAACTGAATAGCTCTCTTCTTCGGATGTCTCTGACGGGGTGTCATTAAGGTCTCCGCGGCAGAAATTAATATATTTGGGCGGATCGGGGATTTCCTGGCCTGTCCCCCTCTCCACTATAAATGTCGTTATATCCTTTTCCACTTCACAGCTCTCCAGAGATACCCGAATTTTTTCATAGGACTGCTTTCATTAGCAAAAATACGTCATTTCTAGCATAGTGAGTACAACTTACAGCGTCGTCACTAACACACGCAGTCGAAGCAATATTTGCATAATTCCATAGGCTGCTCTTCGTAAAATCCAGTCGTTCTTCTTCTAGATCTTGGAATTTCTGTAATTGTCGTTAGTGGAAACTTTCCCCATTATTTGTTGGGCGTATTACGTACATCGCAAGCAGCCTTCCACTCTTTATTCCAGCGGCCAGTTGTTTCCTCAAGAACTTTTACGGCGGCTTCGTACTCGCTGCTGTTGGACGCTAACTGTATCTGCGTCTTCTCCAGTTTTGCTTTGTTTTTGCGCTCCTCCTGTCCCATGACCATATGGCCTTGAGCCAAGTAACCTTTGATTCGGAGACAGTCTTGTTCATAACGGTCCCGCGACTAAATGATAAACCTCTATTAATGCCCATTGGACCCATAAGAGGCTCAAAAAGATATCAAATACCTTGTTAACTGCTTGAATTTGTTGTGTTTTAATTTTGAGAAGCTTCTCAATGCCATTCTGTACAATCTTTCGTCTCTCTTTCATACCACCAGCAAAAGCAGCCAAGGGTTCTTCTAACTCGCTTTTCATCTGGGAAGCAATTGCAGCATGAGTTTTTCCAATTGCCTCTGTCTCTCCACGTACGCTATCAAGGGATGCGCGCAACGTCCCCGATTCACTAGAACCGAGAGCTTTGCGGCATAGGATCAGGAGCTTCCTTGAGTATTCATCCTCAATGGCAGCGCGGGCTGTAAATAAAAACAGTTGCCATCAGAAAAGCCAGTTCTATGTAGCGATTAGAGCGGTATATTTTACTACTTACTACTATAGAAAGCTTTCAATTCGTCGCAGGTGGTTTTAGCATTGTGAACCCGCTCTAGCATCGGGCCGACGCCTGCGTCATCTTTACCCCAGAAATTGTTCGCAACTAGAAAGGCCTCCGTATCAGCTTCGTCCGATCACAACTTTCGGGAAGCAGTCTGGCTGTAACCATACAGGATAAAGAGACACTCGGTGTCTCTGAGACCGGCCCGGACATCGTAGACGGTCCTGGACAAACTCAAAACACCACCAGTCATATATGAGAAGGAGGAGGATTGACGGTTGATCTTCTTTTGGATGGGAACCAGTTCTCGCAAAAAGATTTGTATCTGCAGAAGCGAACGAAAAGAAGTAAATTACTTCTCCTTCAGAGTAAAAACCTGAGGAAAATATGAGGCGGGCGTGGTCGACCCTCTCTGTTGCTGTCGTCGGTATGGAGGCGCCGCTTTCAATGGGAATCGGGAGTTAGTTGTTTACATCCCCGGATGTTGTGGTTTCTCGGGGCAACGCTGCCAAGAATCTGTAACAAACCAGACCCAAGTTGGCAGTTCGTGCGTTCGTTCGTGCGTTCACTCAAGCTACTAGTATCATATACTACGTACGGGGTACATGGATGGCAGGCTCTTCGTCTACTATCTTTAACCACGAAGTTTATTATCATGATGGAGTTTTTCAATTGTAGAGAAGACAACAAAGATGCAGTAGTTGGAACCCACAAGCCAATTTCTGTTCTGGGTTGATTATATCATCCACTTCAAAAATCCACGTGATTACAAAACTCTGTTCTGATCCATTTGACTGACAATAGGGAGAAGAAATCATAGCTGGAATTGTAATGAAATTTAAGGGTAGTATTCTTTCATAGTAGTCCAGAAGCCGTAAGATAGATACACGGTATAAGTACATCAGAGTATTCCGTGAGGAGTGAGTTAGCCCATCGATAGATGTTGTCGTCTTTGCGAACTGAACCCTGTGAGTTGCAGCGGCCGCCAAGCCCTCAGAACCTGGCTTCACCTGACATACCAACCTCACCTCAACTCTCGTCTCTGCGCTTCCTTTCTTGCTCAACAAACCCCCTCTACTTTTCTATCCCGTCCCCCTTTCAACACATCCATTTCCTTCTTCTACCATCGTCTCTATGACCTTGTAGAAAAGGCTTCATTTGGGCTGCATTCCTACTGTGCCATTTCCTCCGGTTCGTCTACTCCTCGACGAGCCTTGCTCCGTTCCCACAATTTTCGCCCTCACACATCCAAATGACCGCATTCCCAACTTCATGAGTTTCCCTCCCCCCGCTCAATCTTTGATTGCTTCTGGCACCGACAAGCCATCAGCTTCCAGGACGACGAGACCCCACCAGTCTGTCTGGGGTTCCAGTGCGTCTCAATCCAACGTCCGCCGTGGCCTCGCACCGCTTTCCACAAATCTCTCCAACTCAAACGCCAGCAGTTCGCCTCCTGGGCGCCCTACACAATCTCACAGCCCTGCTGCTAGCACCTCTGCAACATCTCCCCTTACGTCCACTTTTTCCGCCGTCCTGACGTCCTCTAGCCGCCTTTCCATCAACCGCAACAACTCTTCTCCTGCTCCTTCTCAAGCCTCCTTCTCTTCACTCCAACAAACTGGCGGATATCAGCAGCAACAGCAGCAGCAAACCCAGTCAATCTCATCTCCAAACCCTAGATCTCTTACTCCCTCATCAGCTTCGCATCTGGCTACCTCGACGGCTTTAGGAGGAGGCAGCGGGGGTGGAGGTGGAGGTGGTGGAGGTGGTGGTGTTGGCACGGGTACATCCAGGAGTGCTGCGTTCTCTCCACTATTGACGGGGACAACAATCAACTCACCAACAGGATTCCCATCTGATAAGTCCGGCTCTACTGCGACATCTGGTGCAAACGTTGGCCAGTCATCCCTGTCCAAAATATCTGTCGCTCAGGTGTTCCTGCTACTAGACTCCATTAACGAGAAGGAAGGGAAAGAAAAGTGGGAAACTAAAGCTGCACAGATTCACAAGGTATGTATTTTTTTCTATCACACAATGAGCTGTTATCAGCTACTTGACAAAGCTAATAATTCAATTCAAGCTCGTTGATTCAAACGGCATGGAAGTTTTTGCGAAATATTTTCGTCGCCTACTCTCTGGCAACGCCCCCCAGATCTTCCCAGGGATCAACAAGGTGGTAGAAAATGCAGGGAACTACCCCTTGCTAGTGCAGGAGGTTCAAAAGGTGTCACAGGATCCAGATCAAGGCCAGAAAATTGCTGAGACTATTGATACCTCTGACGGTGATATCTTTCGCGATTTTGACCTCTCGACATTCCTCGAGCACTTTAAATTAGATCCTATTGCCAAAGTCGCCTTGACACTTGCCTTCAAGAATGTCAGCAAATCAGATTTGCGCACAAAAGGTTGGCGTAGTTACCTTACTCCCTAAGCTTTTCACTGAACGAAACTGACCATTTTTAACCCACTTAGCCGATGCAATTCTTACCAACTCAACTACCCAGTTCCTACAAAGTCTCTCTACCATCTCTGACACGAACAAAGATTTTACAACCGCTTTTATTAGCCTCACCCTAGAACGTTTCATCCTCCACCCACCTCGTAATTTCGACGACGACATTAAACAAAAGCTTGTATACGCGTGCCGAGCGCGATACCAATCCGCAGATATGGACATGCCTCCAGAAATCGAATCAGCCTTGCAAATGTTTGGGTTATCGGATCCTCATTTGACCCTGGTTCGTCAGATTCAAGCTCGAGGACCAAAGTCGATGAGTAGCCAGGACAATATCGTTGAAACCATAAATTCAGCGGGTCCCAGTGGCTGGAGCGAAGAGCAGATCGCATCTGCTCTTTTGTATATTATAATTTCCCCTAATTGGCGTCAGTTCTCTCCGGAATTACTTCTCACCACAATTCAAAGCCACCAGCGAGGTGAAGCTTTTAACTGGCCAACGTTCATACACGGCTTCGACCGGGTTGGCGTGGTCATCGAACCGAATCAGTTTGGTAGACTATTTAATGCTCTCCTTACTGCTTCTCACGATAATCCAAGCCTTGATGTTCAACTACTTTGGAGTGGAGAATGGGAAAATCGGGACACTCAGTTGTCCTTTTTGACGGCAGCGCTCTCCTCCAATATCGATATATCCCGCATCCCGAACTTCCGTTCAACATTCCCTTCTGACATATTTAGCGACGCTTCTGAAACTGTTCGTCAGCAAGCTGAGCAGGCCCAACATAGCTTACTTCGTTCCCGTGATGCGGTGAAGGCCATCTTCGATCTTATTCTCAAAACACCAGGGACATGGAGCCTACCGGATAGTCAAAGATTCGTCAAAACAGTTCTTCAACACGATCTCCCGATATTCCTCTGCTCTGCTTTCTCCATTCCTCAACCCTGGAGTACTGTTCAAGTCAACTTTGTCATGCGATCTTTCTCCATTTTCGTCTCTAAGCGCCAAGATGGCTATCAATTTGCTCTTCATGGCGTCTGGAAGCTTAATCGGGAGTGGGTTGTTGAACAGCTGTTTCACGCATTTACTCAGGACCCTTCATGCACTGAACTCATCTACGAACATGCCGTGGAACATGGTTGGTTAGACTACATTTTGGAATTTACCAATGGCCTAGCTATGGACCTTGCATCTTTGGCGCATAGGAAAGACGACTATGATCTCGAACAGTGGGTCAAAAAGGCAGCCCAGGAGGCTCCTGTTGACATGGGGAATTTGTTATCGAAGTTCTTGAGAATAAAAGCTGAGGACGAACTACGCGTCCCGCGAAAAGAGCAGTCAACACCGCAAATGGTCAGCCTGTCCGTTAAAACAGTCTTTGCCCTTCTCCAAATTCTAGAGGATTATATTGTCGATCATGAAACCTTGACACCCATCCAACGCATCTGCCTTCAAGCTTACCCAAGGTTGATCAACTACGGTGAAGGATTTGATGATATCATTGAGGCCAACGGTGCTCATGGCAATGCGATCCCGGCCGAAATTGATAAGCAGATGCAAGATTTATTCGGCAAAATGTATCACGAAGAACTATCCCTCCGCGAAATCCTCGAACTGATGCGGCGATACAAAACATCACGCGACCCCGCTGAGCAGGATTTATTTACTTGCATGATCCATGGACTTGTGGATGAATACAACTGTTATCACACATATCCACTTGAAGCATTAACCAAAACGGCTGTAATGTTCGGTGGCATATAAACTTTAAGCTGATATCCGGTATCCCACTTAAAGTTGGCCTCGGAATGATACTAGATGCGGTGCGGGGCCACGAACCCCATCAACCGATGTACAAGTTTGGCGTTGAGGCCATAGAACAATTAATTAGCCGTCTTCCTGAATGGGCTGGATTTTGCAACCTGCTTCTTCAAATCCCCTCGCTTCAAGGAACGCCTATTTACCGCAAAGCCGAAGAAGTGCTTCGAGATCAGGGCCACCGCCCAATTAATGAAAGCGATGGAGCTGAATTAAATGGTCTCTCCGACGGGATAGCTATGACTAACGGCAATATCGATGAACTCTTGGCTACTGATACTGCTCATCGCAAATTTTCTTCCCTCCACGTAGATCCTCCGCTTCGCCCAGAGATATACCGTGACCCGGACGAAGAAGCTCATGACAAAATCCTCTTCATTCTAAATAATGTTTCCGAGCAAAATATCGAGGGCAAGCTAAGAGATCTAAAAGATGTTTTGCAAGAAGAACATCACCAATGGTTCGCCTCATATCTTGTTGAAGAACGAGCAAAATTGCAACCAAATTTCCAGCAGCTTTACCTTGAACTTTTAGAGCTTATTGGCGATAAAACTCTTTGGATAGAAGTTCTTAGAGAGACATATGTTAGCGCCATACGGTGCTAAACGCAGAATCCACCTTGAACTCAGCGACGGAACGCACATATTTGAAAAATTTAGGCGGATGGCTTGGCTCTCTGACTATTGCCAAAGATAAACCGATAAAACACAGAAACATCTACTTCAAGGACCTCCTTATCGAAGCATTTGATAGCCAACGCCTCATGGTTGTCATACCTTTCACCTGCAAGGTGTTGGTGCAAGCTATGAAATCTACGGTTTTCAAACCACCAAACCCATGGTTAATGGATATCCTTGCCCTATTGATGGAGATATACCATTTCGCAGAATTGAAAATGATACTCAAATTCGAAATCGAAGTTCTCTGTGGAGATTTAGAGCTTGATTACAAGACCATTGAGCCCTCGACGTGTATTAGGGAACGCCCAGCACAATTAGAAGACGGGATCTCGTCGGCAAACATTCCGGAAGGCCTGGAAGCGTTCGAAGACATGTCGCTGAATAACATAACCCGCGCTATCCGGAATGAGAGAATACCACAAGCCTCCATAATGCCTACCCTCCCTAACCTAGATCAAATCTTGGTTTTCCCCCCTTCCGCTAGTTCGATGACAGATCCTAGCGCCCTCAGGCAAATTGTTCATAGCGCTGTGGAAAGGGCGATTGCTGAAATTATTACACCCGTTGTGGAACGTTCCCTTACGATAGCATCTATATCGACAGCACAGCTTATATTGAAGGATTTCGCGATGGAACCTGATGAAGAGAAAGTCCGCCAGGCTGCAGGAACGATGGTTCGAGCACTCGCAGGTAGTTTGGCTCTGGTAACATGCAAGGAACCCCTAAAAATGAGTATGACCAATTACATTAGAGTGATTCAACAAGAATTCTCAGACCAGCCAATGCCTGAAGGGCTGATCCTCATGTGTGTCAATGATAACCTGGATGCCGCATGTGGTATCGTTGAAAAGGCAGCAGAGGAAAAATCTCTCCCTGAGATCGAAAAGGTTATTGAGTCGCAACTAGAGGCTCGTCGCCGCCACCGCGCAGCACGCCCTAACGAACCATTCATCGATCCTTCCATTAGCCGTTGGGGGTTTTTCATCCCAGATCCATTTAAACAGGTTCCAGGGGGCCTCAACAAAGAACAGTTGGCTATTTATGAGAATTTTGCTCGACAATCACGAGGGACGGGACTGACTCACATCCAGAATGCATCGACTGACTCTGGGAAACAAATTCCCGACGTTCTCCAGGACTCTTTCCCTGCCATTCCTAACCTGTCTACTCCAGCCGAACAACCTGCTGTACCTCACCATGTGGCGCCAGCACAGCAGGAATCCGGCCTACAACCCCCTGCAATAACAGCCCCTCAAAGCCAAATAAATGGTTTCCTTGAAACGGCTAATCCACGCGAGAAAGTGGAAACTCTCGTTTCTCAGCTACAATTAGCGGCTCGGAATGCTTCAGAGGAACACCTCAAAGATCTTGGGCGTGATAGCAACATCCTTCAAGACTATAACCAAGTCTTCCGCACTATTCTTAGCGCCCCTAACGGTGAAGATTTGGCCAGATTGGTAGCTCTAAAGTTGTGCACTACGTTGTATTCGCGGACAGAGAGCCGCTTGGAGATTGAGCTGCTCGTCCATATCCTGGCCAAGATCTGCGAATTGTCTTCCCTTGTTGCGAGGTATACCTGGCTGTACTTGCCGACGTAGACGATGAGCACATGTTCAATGTACCGGTAACTGTCGCCCTTATTGATGCCGGGCTATTGGATCTTCAGCGTGTCGATATGATACTCACTAAACTCATCCAAGAGAAAAACGTGGCTGCCCTGGAATTACTATCCAATCTTATCGATCGCGTCCTCCTAAACGACGAGCCCTCTGCTTTGCGATCAGACTTTTCTGGCAGTCTAGACGCGATGAACAAGTGGGTTGTCGAAAACCCGGATCTCACTGTTGCCAAAGACATTATCCGGAAGCTCCGAGAATCCGGCATCCCAGAAACCGTCAATGCGCTCCTTACAGATCAGGCTCGATCAAAGCGCGATCAAATGGAATACATTTTCAGCGAATGGATTGGCGTGTATAAGTTTTCTGGCTCCAACGACAGGACATACAGTACATTCCTTAAGGATATGCACCAGAGGCAAGTCATGAACAATCAAGAAGATTCAGCCTTGTTTTTCAGACTCAGCATCGACATTTCTGTCGCTATGTTCGAACATGAATGCCAAAATCCAACCGGGAACCTCGATGAAGCGTTCTTGTACATTGACGCCCTTGCGAAGCTAGTAATCTTGCTAGTGAAATTTCAGGGTGAGAGCAACGGTGCTGTGAAAGCTAGCAAACCTGTCTATCTGAATTCTATTCTTTCACTTCTGGTGCTTGTTTTGAACCATCACCAGGTGATGCGAGGAGAGAATTTCAACCAGCGGGTATTTTTCAGGCTTTTCTCCAGCATTCTTTGCGAATATTCCATGTGTGGCCTGCAAAAGACGGATCAGCACAAAGAGATGATGTCCGTCTTTGCGGACAAATTTTTGTCCCTGCAGCCTAAGCATGCACCTGGATTTGTCTACGGATGGTTAGCCTTAATTTCGCATCGGGTCTTCATGTCCGGAATGCTTAATACGCCAGATCAGTCGGTAAGTTTTGAACATGCTCTAATATTATGCGCTCTTAACTAACCAGGGATAAATCAGGGTTGGGAATTATACTGCGAAATTATGCAAGTTTTGCTGCCGTACATTGGCGAGCAGCTAAAACCAGCTAATGTTTCATTTGTCGCCAAGGACATATACAAAGGCGTGCTTCGCATTCTACTTATTCTCCACCATGATTTTCCCGAGTTTGTGGCGGAGAATCACTACCGATTTTGCAATGTCATCCCGTCTCACTGTGCGCAACTGCGAAATCTTGTCCTGAGCGCCTACCCATCATCGTTTCAGAAGCTCCCCGACCCGTTCAGAGAAGGCTTAAAAGTTGACAGATTGGACGAAATCCGAACGGCTCCGAAAATCGCGGGGGATGTGGCCGCCCCTCTTCAACGTGCGAATTTGATCGGTACAGTCGACAATGCCATCCGGACTGCTGTTCCTGATAGTGCGATTCAACAAATATGTGATGCTTTATCAAACCCGATTGTCAAAGAAACTGGACTTTTTTTCAGTCCGATCAACGTGGATGTTGTTCTGATGAATTCGATCGTCTTGTATGTTGGACAAAATGCTGTTTCGTCGACGGGCCATAAGGCAACACGCCCGTAACGTTCAGCAATTCTCCACATACGGCTCTATTGGAGAAGCTTTCCATGGTTCTGCAACCAGAGGCTAGGTACTACTTCCTCAGCGCTATCGCCAACCAGCTGCGATACCCCAACAGCCATACACATTACTTCAGCTACATCATTCTCCACCTCTTTGGGTCCGAACAGCCAGATCAACAAGAATCAGATATTCGCGAGCAAATTATTCGTGTGCTCCTCGAGCGACTGATAGTTCATCGGCCACATCCTTGGGGCTTAATCATCACCCTCCAGGAGCTGCTTCAAAACGGCAGTTATACCTTCTTCCGCTTGCCATTTATTCAGGCGGCACCTGAGGTAAGAATTCGCTATATTTATTAAATATATCTGCCTGTATTTCATCATGCGATTTTTATGGTTGCGATCGCTAATAAGACATTGTCCTAGATCAATAATCTTTTCAATGCACTGCTTCAGCACATCCAGCAGCAAAGCCCAAGGGCCTTGACGTAAAGGGTGACATCAATTACGCTACATAATCCCATCTCCTCACAAAACTTATTCCTTACACTTGCTTACTCCTCCCTCGTCGTGGAGTTGAATGTGACTTTGGAAGTACGCCATGACTATAATGTCAACTTTTTTCTTCTCAAGCCTCTACGTAGTTCAAAAGCTGCTATTTTCTTTCATTCCTCTGTGGGTGCAGGTTGCAGGATTTCTGGGTTATTTTTTTCTTGTCTGCTTATTGTTTTTTGTCTGCGAAGTTTGACTTTTTTTCTTTTTTTTCTACACTATTTTGCTTCTGGTTTTGTTTTGGGAGGATATGCATCTTTCCTAAGTATGCGTACTGACCATTATTGCCTGAAATGATTGCTGAAACATTTTATTTCAATAATTTTTCTTCTCTTCTATTTATATGCGACGTTTCACTTTATGATTTAACTCACTATTATTTAAATTCACCTTGGCGCGGAGGAGGACATGGAAAATACGGATTCACTACATTCCCGTGAGATATGAAGAGTAGAAATGAGTAGAAGGGAATTTTGTCGCTCTCGCCTACGAAGCTGTATTATAAAATAATTTCATCAATGAAAGATATCTAACATCTTATATGCTGCATGACTCGGTAAATTTAAATGAACAACAAATGCAAACATACCTGGCAGCTGCTATTTAGATCCTCAAGCAAGGAGGAACCAGGTTTTGTTGAGGTCGAGTCACATGCGAGCCCAATAGATAAACATAAACAACTTGACCATACGAGAACGGAACCTCTCACAACCGTCAATTGAACCAGGATGGACGACGACACAGTGCCCAGCCAGCCCTTTTACCTAAGAGGATTGGTATGTATCACGCATACTCCTCCTAATATTGAGATTCCACCTCCTGCCCTCTTTGTCATTTCGTCTCTTGTTAAGGAAGGGTAGCTTACAGCTCCAGGCCCCGTTTACAGAAATCACCAATGCCATTATCTCCAAACCTGCACGGCGAGTTTATATCAACTCCGTCCTTCTCGCGCTTACTTCCTTCTCACTTTGCTGCATCTCCGTTGTCGCATATTGGATCTTCTACTACAACTATGTGCCCCAAATCGGGCTGGAGCGGCCCGTTCATCTACAATTCGGGTACGCCAGGATCTCCAATCCAATAGTTGGATTTGAACGTAGGAGCTAGAACTGTGAAACTGAAGCAAACAAAACTAGTGACGGGCACCCGTATGGTACCACGATATTGGGCATGGAATTGATCTCTGGCCAGCCATATGATGTCAGCGTGGCTCTATACCTCCCCCGCACTCCTTCCAACCTCGCCGCCGGCAATTTCATGCTTGATTTAGCCTTATTTTCTGCTGCAGACACAAACACAAACACATCGACTGAGGCACGTTTGATTGCGCGGTCGCGGAGGCCTGCTATTTTGACATATGCATCTCCCATCGTGGATACGGCCAGGCGAGTGTCTAAAATGCCGCTTTACGTGCTTGGATGGCAGCGGGAGGCCGAGGGTGTGAAGGTTAGCATGATGGAGCAGTTAGAATTTGAGAGTAAAAAACGGGCCATGCCGAGGATGTTGAGGTTGGAAATTCAGAGTGAGGGTAGGATCCAGGTTTATAATGCTGTTGTACGGTTTGACGCGAGATTTAGCGGCCTACGGTATGGATTTCTTGCGTCTTTCCATGAAGAGGAGTAGCTTGGCCTAACCGCTATTTGATTACAGATGGATTATGTATAACTGGAGAGCTCTGTCGTTCTTGACATTCAGCTCGACCTTCTGGGTCATGTCAATGATATGTACATCTTCAGTATGGATAGCTCTGGCGATTCATGTTGAACCAACATCGGCAAAGAATCCGAATATGAGGCCAAAATCGGAAGATGAAGATGAAGATGAAGATGGAGACCCCGGCAACGACATATCCGTAAAAGAGGAAGAGGGAAGCGATGAGGAAGATAATTCTTCAAAGCTTAGTCTACGGCGCCAAAGGCGAATGAGCAGCGAAGCAGAGCAGATTAAACAGGAAGAAGACATTGAAGAATCTACGATGATTCAGCCGTTGGCTGGAGAAGGTCAGCCGGAAGTTGAAACAAATACGTATCCAGCTAGCACGAGCAGTTCGTCGCAAGCAACTGCCAGGGGTACATTGGCGTCAGGCCTTCAGACGCGCAGAAGTCATGTAAGATTTGAATATGATGAGGACGAAGCCTAAGATACCGTTTTGTCATGTCCTTGGTAGACGGGTACTTTAATTATTCTGATTGTGCAAATAATAATCCCCCTAACTCATGCCTCGCACAACATAACAAAAGTATTAGTGACAATACAGGTCCTAGTAACCTAGGTAAAGCAAAACCTAATCCATTTTCTTAGTAGGTGAGTTATTTGATGTAAATTACAACCTTATGTTCCAGTATTGAAGTTTGTTGCTGAAGCCGTGGATGGTGGGGTTGGTGAGATAAATAAGTATTCCCCCCCCACACACCCTTCCTCCTGTGGCGGCAAGGTATGCGGATATTCACACGAACACAACAGCTCTACTGCCAATCAATTTTAGCTTGGTGATCATAGGTATTTTGCAGGTTCCTTTTTGGCGGGAGTCATAGCTGGAAGATACTGGTAAGTGACTTTGGATTTCTGTGGGATCCACCAATAACCTACTGCGTACTGCGTATGGAGCCACACACTCACAACTCACCTGACCCAAGCTATTTTTTCTGGGTTTCCCCCCCGTTTCTTCCCAAGCAAAGTTCCCAAGAGTGTGTCCCCCCAGGGCCAAAATCTCGCCCACACACACCGACTCTTTCTTCTTCCCTTCCTTGCTCTCTCTCTCTCTCCCTTTCTCCTCTCTTCTTCTCTTCTTCTCTTTCTTCGTCTCACCAGAATAATATAACACCCCCAGCCTCCCTTATTCCTTTGTTGTGTCTCTGCTTCTACTTCTGCTTCTACTTCTACTTCTACTTCTACTTTCCATCTTCTTTGTTATTTTTCTCTTCTTTAATTCTTACTTTTCTTCTTGTTCTTCGGATAGAAGTTCCTCCCTGTGTGTTGTGTTGTGTTGTCTCCTCTGCTTCCTCCTTTGGGGCCCCCACCAACACCGTTTCAACAACAACCACCACCACCACCAACAAACGAGCTGCCCTCAACGCCCAACAATCATCATCATCAACTTACTATTCTTCATCAAACTACTTGGTTAAGCAATTTGTAATTCCTTCTTTTGTGGATGTAATCTTCGTTTGGCCCGCAATCAACCAATCACCCCTCCCCTTCCCCACTCGAAATGTCGTCCTATTTCTTCTCGCCACAGCAGCAGCACCATGCCGCCAGCCAGCATCATGCCCACCATCAGCAGCAGCAACAGCAGCAGCAACAACAACAACAACATCCACCTCCTCCTACTTCTCACACTGCTGCCTCTGCTTCCCATTCCCACCACGGTGGCGGTGGCCGGTCCCGTCGAACCCCCAAGATGGCTGCCCACAACAACACCCAAAGGCAATTTCGTGGTGTGAGGAGCATGCGGGAGCTTGCTGAAGCCCCTGCTGTAACTGCTTTCCGTGCTCGGTTTGAGGCGGGCCGTTCGTTTGACCTGGATGATGATTTGGAGTTTTGCCCTGGTTTGTTGACTGAAGATGATGTATGACTTAACTCAACATTGAAACCCCCTTTTGCCTCTTTTTTTTACTCCCTATTATTTTGCTCGTTGCTGTTGTTAACATATATCCGTTTCTCCTTTTTTTTTTCGGTTCGACAACAGCTCCAATCCATCCACTCCTATGCTTCAGACCGCTCTTCACTCGGGAGCATCTCGCCAGACTCATCCCCACTCCAGCATCAGATCCAGCCTGCCCAACAGGTGACTCCGTCCATCTCTCTATCTCCCGCCTCTCTCAACAACCCCTCTTCTTTCTCTTCCGCTTTCGGTAGTCATCTTACCCAGATGAAACTCCATCAACCCTCTGCGGTCCGGACCAGGAATGCCATCCCGATCGTCAACCCAAGCACCGGTATGCGAGTCTCAAGTCCACCAGGCAGCCAGCCGAGATGGTAGCGCTTCTAAGGCAAAGGACAAACATCTCAAAACTCATTCGCCTAACCCCATCGATGTTGTCACTCGTTCATTCATACACCCCATATCTCTCGCCTCTTTCCTTCGTTAGCTGCTCCGTACTTTGTGTGTGTCATCTCGATATCCAGTGGTCCTTCCGAGACACCCTGGCCTTTTTGTTAATACTTACGCTTCCTTAATCCCGGATCCCGCTCCAGAACGATCGCCCTTTTTCTCCAAATTTTTAACGAAAATAATTGCTATTTGTTCATTCGGCGCAAAAGAGCACAACAAAAAAAAAAGCCCTGTCGATCGAAAATCCCTTGTATATACGATTTTACCATTCTCCGTCGAGCACGGCCAACCCGTGATCGTTGTTGGCCCGCTCTTGCTCGTTTTTTATTTATATTTAACGTTCTCGGAACACCCTGGTGATACCATGTACCATCTTGACGACATAAAAACCACTCAAATATTTCCTTGATTTATTTTCCAGTGTTTTGAAAGCGACGGCGCCCTGCGGAATGGAAAGTTTTTCCTAAACCTCTTTTTTTTCATATATCTACAACATCTATTTTCCCCAACCTTATATATACGTACTCTCACCCTTTCCGGATGGACGGAGAATTAAGGAACGCAACGAAAAGCAAAGGAAAAAACATTGGCGAAAAGCCGGTCTTGTTACCAGCGTCTTTTTGTTCCTGAAAAGCCATATCATGATGACATATATAGAACGAGCGGCGACACTTCTTTTTACTTTTCTTGGTATTCAGCTTTTTTGTCATATATCTCACTCATCTCTAGCCTTTTTTTTTGTGAAACAGGAAAGACGGCAGGCATGGCATGATTCTAACGGTGGGGATGGCTCTGGAGTTTTTCGTTTGTGCAAATTTTATTTCTTGTCAATTGGTTTTTTCTTTTTGTCTCATCTCTTGACCAACTAACTATATCTCTCGCTGACCCATTTCTTGGTTTTCCTTTATGCATATGTATTTTCATTTTTCGTTTTCTCAATTTTTCTCTTCCCCTTCGCGCCATATACTCCTACTAACAAATTTTGGATCTTTTTTTGGATTTGGGATTTTTTTGTTTGGGTTCGGCGTGTTGCCTGTGCCTGTGCCTGTGTGCCCTGTGCCCTGTGTCTGGTATGGTGTCTCTTTTTGTGGGGGGCTTTCGCGTGTTTTTGGATTGATTGCCCAGGTTGGGCTGGCTGGCTAGGTTGGTGTGTTATGTATGTGCATGGCATGTTCTCGTCTCGTGTCGTTCTATCCTAATCTTAGGCTACCGCATCTCTTTAATATCCAGAATAATTTTGTTCTTAAATTCATGTGGTGTTTTTATATTTTCTTTCAATATTTCAGTCCTCGACTTGTCTACTACTTACTACTCTTCATCTCCAGGTCTTGCTTAGGCTGTCCTCTTCAAAGTATCAGTGAAACAACAAGTTTTATTTAATTCATTTCAAGGGATTGGTTTGGGCCCCATCTTTAGCTTCCGCTGAATTTCAATATCGAATAACTTCACATTTCTTCTCATCCAGCGCTCGATCTTTGCTTCAGAAAACATTTGAAAGAGCACTTCAGCGAGTAGCTAAGTACGACGAGATGTCCGAGAGAGAAATCAGTTTGAAACCAACTCGAAGCTCAAATATAAGACTAGAAACAGTTGAAAATCGCGGTTATGTTTATTCTTTGGTTACATTCAACTCTGTAAATTTTACCCCCATTTCAACCCTCCTCATTTAGGTAGAGTCGTACGGGGGGTTTCTCTTTTACGACAGGGCGTTTCCACAATACAGTAGCACATGCCAGAAGCAGGAAGTTTACCCACGGTGATCCCCGCCGCAGCAAACATTATTGTTACAAGCTCCAGACCCTACCGTGTTTCTTGCAATTTTTTTGTGGACTGGGAACAGTCAGGATGGGCTCCCTCCCTTTGTATGTACTGTGCTAGAAGATTTTTGCCAAAGCGCTGTACACCCGCTTTCAGAAAAGAAGAGTTTGGTCTAAAACATAGTAGTACTATCTAATCTATCTATCTTCCCATGATATTGAAACAGTACTACGCAGTACGCTGATACCCTGGGATCCTTGGGATTTACTATACAACATCCAATGGGGATGTTGAGCTAGAACTTTAACTACCGCTACCATCCCCTGTAGCCTGGACCCCTCCCACCACCGCCTCAAAACACATGGTGCAAAAGTTCAAGTGTATCATTGTTATTATTGTAGTTGAAAATAGTACTACTACTCAATCCTAAGACACGAGGTGGTCTCCCAGCGACAGCACCCCTGGCATTCATGGAATTTATTTAGTACTGTACAGTAGTATGTTCTGTACATACTACTACCTACTACTACTAAGTATTCAGTTAAATATGGCACCTATTCGTGAGTATGAGGGGGCCGCCATAAATCCTCAGCCCTCGCTTGGGACGGCGCCGATTTCGTCTTCACCAAACTAGAATCCTGAAAAGGTCAAAGCCGCGAGGAAACTGTGTTTTTTGTGTTTTTTTACATCCACCGTTTCCCCCCCCCCATTCCTATTACTGTGCCTGCCTTTGGATTCATACCATACACGGGGTTCATCAACCAGACAGGCTGCTAACTGCTAATGAGTGTGGCCGCCCCCAAACTCCCGGGGCTCACCGCGCCCCTGGACCATTACTTCAGGGCACCCGGTACCTACGCTACCGCACTGTCAACCCCTGTTGATTATCGTGGAATGGATAATGCTGGAGAGCGTAGAATTATGTAAAAATAGTACTTTTCAGTTTCCTAGCCCCCCCTTTTATTTTATTTTACTTTATTTTAATTTGTTTTATTTTTGTGCTTCCTACTTCTAATAATTACTAGGTACTAACTTGTGGCTACAGGCTTGATCCGATCCCGCTCCGGGAGCTGTCTATCTTGCAACTAATGAATCATATCACGGATAAGCCGACATGGAATAAAAAGGTAGTATCTAGTTGTTCTATTTGTAGTTTTCATGTGATTGCTCTCATACATTCTGTTCCGTATCTGCCGGTGTGTGTGTGTGTGTGCCTGAAAAAGGTATTCTAATTCCACACAATGCGTTCTGTCGGTCTAGGTATTCAAGAAGCGCATCGTTGCGAGGTGGAAAGAAGAAATCTTAGCTAAATACCACGACACAGTCATCGAGTCCATGGTGGACTGGGTATTTGAGGAACTCCGTGTCAGGGCCGAAATATTCGAAGACACGGGAGCGGTGACGGTGTTCGATATTGGCGTTGTCAAGTCTGATAGCGCTGTTGAGGAACAGGTTAGAGAGGAGCTGAAAGCTGCAGTTGCATCGCTGGAGAATGTCCCGGAGGCTGAAAAGGACTATCATCCAGGGTCGGACGGGCAGGTGCTGAATTTGGTACACCCGTCACTATTCCCGCTGGTGTATGGCCAGACCAGGGCGTGGGCGGGTCTGGAGTTATCGAGGGAGGACTGTCTGCGGCATTTTCCGACAGGGAAGCCGATTCCAATCCCTCTGGAGATAGACAGTACCTCGAAAATTAAGACCAGATTTGGGTCAACAGGTCTATCAAAGATTTACAGTCGGAAATTCCAATGGCTACCCTGTGAAGTCGATGTGACAGGCTGGGACGAGAAACGGTGTACCACCATCACGAGCTACATCAACAACCTGCACCCGGAGAAACACAAGGATCTCTACGCTGTTATTGAAAAGGTTATCGCCTGCGCGATTCCGTTATGGGGTACGACTCTCACTCCGCTGGAACTGGATGAACTCCGCTTCACGCGCGTGCTAGGCCACCGGATCGATACTCAATGGGTAAAGGAGAAGCGGTGCCACGGAACCTACGACGTACCCGTATATGATCTGAAGCTTCCTGAGACGAAAGAATTCCCTGGCCCGGAGAGACTCTATAATTTTTTTAATCCGGGGTGGTATTCGAGGTTGAACATGACTATGAGTTATAAAGGCCGTCTTCAGATCATCGTCAAATTAGCAAATATCCATCTTACGCCGGAGAAGCCGGAATACGCTGGTGGTACATGGCATGTTGAAGGGCAGATGGTACTATATTAAATCCCTCTTCCTCCCAGCATCCTTACCAGCCTTTTTTTATTTTTTTAATATTTTTTTTAATACTTACTCTATAGAACGAGCACATCTGTGCCACAGCTCTCTACTACTACTCCAACCACAACGTAACCGCCAGCCATCTCGCTTTCCGGCAAAAATTCACTGAACCCTTTCCTGGACGCCACGACACAGTCCAGGACTGGCTCGGTACTGTCTTCGGCGTAAAAGACCAGGCCCCCGCGGCGCAGGAACTCGGCTCCGTTCTTTGCTCCGAGGGCCGACTGCTGACTTTTCCGAACTTGTTGCAGCACAGAGTTCAGCCGTTTGCGCTGGATGACCGCGAAAAGCCCGGGTGGAGGAAGATTCTTGCGCTTTTTCTCGTTGATCCGGCCGTGGAGGTGGTGTCGACGAAGCATGTGCCGCCGCAGCAGCGGGAGTGGTGGCAGGGTGAGCAGGGAAAAGATGGGGAGGAGGGTTCGTTAAGCGGAGATTTTGTGGAATTGAGGGAGGTTGGGGCAGAAGACCAGCCGGCGGAACAAGCTGGGGGGATTGGTCGCGATAATAGGACTGACGGGGGATTAATGGATATGGAGCAGGCGAAGGAGCTTCGGCTGCAATTGATGGAAGAGAGGGCAATGTATGTGGGGACTCAGGAGGATCATTTCAAGGGAAATCGGTTTAGTTTGTGCGAGCATTAGGGCGGGTTGATCCGCATGAAACTCAAGCATCCATAACATCAGAATAGAATAGTAATTATTTGTGAAAAATAAATTCGATGAATATAACTCTAAAAAAAAGATAAAACCTCTATCAGTTAGTTACACCTGCTCATTAACAAACAGCTCCGCAATCCCCGGGCCCAATCCCCTGAGAAGGCCAAGGGAGGACGCCCCTCCCTGGAAGGGCTTCACCTTTTTATATGGCCTAAATTTATCAATTGAGGAGAGGACGAAAGGCTAGATGATGATAATAGAGAGAAAGATTGTGGTTTTTTTGCTACGTGATGTTTGATATTTTGCATTGAAAATAATAGTACTTGCTAGGGGGTTTCTCGGTGCATTTTTCTATAAATAATAACATATTTAAACTCTGACCTCCAACCAGTCGACAGAAGTTCAATAGTTTAGTTTATAAAGCTTTTATAAGTTTATCCAAGGTCCTTTTTCCGCGAGTTGATTGCGTCTGGAAAATGAAATTTTTTGGCTGACTCGGCGCAAAAGGATGTCCTTTTATTTTATTTTACAACTTTCAGGAAGAAACAGCAGCTTGAGTAAGTTACAATATATAAATAAATATTAATAAATACAGAATGTGCAGCTTATAAATGTGTTTCACACCAAAAACTCGTTTCGCCCATTCGCCTATTGCACCTTCGCCCAAACAGTAACACATTAAATCCCATATTTTCCTGGAAACCTGTCCTGCAAAAAGCAGCAAAAGAAAAGAAAAAAAAATACCGCAAGTATTAATTCACGTCGTAGATCTGGTCGTGTAAACCGAAAAGAAATACGTTTTTGAGTTGTCGTTTTGAGAAAAACAGAACGAACAATGTAAGAAAAAAGAAGAGGGCCGGGGAAGCAAGGAAACGGAAAGAAAAAATAAATAAAAATAGAAAATGATTGATCTTCCTCCCCTCGTGTCCCTCAAACCACCGCTCCTCCTTTCCTGTTGCTCACGACCCCGGCACCTGACATTGTATTGTCTACGCTTTCACCCTCAAGCACCTCCCTCTCACAATCATTATCCTGCCCTGGATTACAGGTTTGAAATCGTAAAGCCCTTAGGAACCAGTACCACCCAACAGCTATTAGTGAGCCCAGCGCCGGGCCGAGCCAGTAGATCCAGTGATAGCCAGGAAACGACCGGTTGACGACGTCGGGGCCCAGAGACCGGGCCGGGTTTAAAGAGCCGCCGGTGAAAGGGATACCTGGTAAAGATTGTGATGATTAGAATATCACTTTTAGGAACTATTGGAGGGGAAAAAACAGAAAAAAAGAAGTGTAGTTGGAGGGGTTTCTTCCGGGGAAACTGGTTAAAAGTAAAAAGTAAAATATAACATACCAATTAACTCTGTCAAAAAGAATGCCAGTCCGATCCCCAATGGTGCTACAAACGTTGCCCTATGCTTCTCGGCCGCGAGCATTATGATCGCAATCGCCAACATTGCTGTTAGGAACATCTCAATGAATAAACCTTGCGCTATCGAGGTACCACGGCCCAGACGTGTCCCAACAGTGAGGGGAATCGGGAAGATGGCAGAGGCCACACCCGCAGCGGCAATACCACCTAATAGTTGCGCTACAACGACGAGCGCTGCCCGGAGGGGACCGATGGCGCCGACGAGAAGGAGCGAGAGGGTTACCTGTTAATATATTTTATTTCTCTGCTCAGCACAGCTCTGTAACTTGTTACCTTCCTTTTCATTTTTCATTGTTTTATTTTTAATGGGAAGGAAGGACTGTAAACCGTGATTGGATTTCTTCATTTCATTTTGGAGGTAAATATGTACCGCAGGGTTAAACATGCCACCTGTCACGCGGTAAAAGACCCATACGTTGATCGCTAGAGATACACCAAACCCCAGCGACGTATAGAACATGGCCAAAGTGTTCCCTGGTCCATCGCCGTATGGTTGTGGGGGATTGCTGGCAATCATTGTGCCTCCAAACGCGAAGAAGAGGAATAGGAAAGTGCCGACGAACTCGCTGGTGACGGCGACGATATTGTTGCGAGGGGAGTCCGCGATATTGAAGCGCCTCAGGCGACCACGGGAGGAGGCCATCTTTCCAGGTCTATAATGTTCAAAAGAGTTGGCGTGGGTTGTAGTAGTGGGGTTAGGATCATAGCCCGGAGGGGTGCTGGCTGGATTGTTGTTCATGGGGACACGATATGGCTCCGTAGCCGCGGTAGGGCTTGAATTGTTTACTGCAGTAGTGTCCATGGCTTCGAGGTGCTAGAGCGGGTGAATCTCGGGATGGAATCAGGTTCTGAGCAGCGAACAGGGGAGCATTGCAAAGAGATTGCTGAGTCAAGGAAGGGGCATTTTTTGTCCAATCTATATGGCCGGATGTAGTTTTATGCAAAGCAGACACATGACATCGGAATGACGGCTTATGTCGCAAAAGGGAATTGAAGCTGTTGGCCATAGTGGACAGAGTTTCGAAAACAATCACCAATCTTCCATGCATGTTTTTGGGTTTTGTTTAAGATCCCCCGTTTCTCAGAACCATAAAATAGGAGGTTTACTTAAAGTAGGCATTGCTATATACCTAATTTAAGTACCTCCCAATTCGGTTGGGTGGTTTAGTGAAAGCTTGTTCATCACATCCGTGGATCTGCTGTGTGGATTAGCTAGGCATGGAAAAATCCACACATGAATGTGGTAGACATTGTAGTTCTGCAGAATATTGAGAAACTTGCTCCTGGTCTAGAAACAACAATGTATATAAGTTAAATGCCTTCGGTTCGTCAATCTGTTAGCATTTTGGCTAGAACATAGTGGGGCCGTTTTAAGTTCGCACCTTACCTAACTTTTTAGCCTTGTTAAATACAGTTTGGAATGTATTGCAAGTACTGTATGCCAATATAGTGGTACTTTAGGAACCAATTCCAGCTTGAATCGTGAATATTGCTGTTTGGGAATAAAAATATTAGCTGCCTATTTGGAAAATGCATCGGAATTGGGTATTGTGAATACCTTATGAATCTACATCTTCAAACAAAGCACATATCGTCTAGCAGAATGTCGGAGAGTAGATGGAGTTGTGATGTGTTTCATGTGCTTTATGAGCTCGAATCTGCCAGAGAGACAGGAGCTTATTATATTGTAAATGGTATAAATAAAGCCAACCTGCTGCCTGTGTGTAATATTATTTATGGCAACCTGTTTCCATTCAGCGCTCCGGTTGTCGGGTCTACCTCCTGTTCTGGTCAACTACGGGCAGTTGTAAGAGCTAGGAGATGCCCTGAATGACCCATATAAGTACCGAAAAGAATATACCCGGCCGGCACTGCAAGCACCTAGATCGACCCGAGCCTTGTCCTGGAATCATCATAGAACCTACCTGATGTGCATTGAGGGCGCTGACGTTCCGAAAATTCCGCTATTTAAGTTTGAAAAGCTTGATGTCCCTGTCAAATGTGAGCAAATTGAAGGAAGGGATTGAGGTTCGTCGTCTTGCCATATTTGAGCTTCAGTGAGTCCTTCGCAAGAGACAGAATAATAATCCCGAGAATCGTTATGATAAATGGCTGTTACTATCCAGCGCAGTTCACTCCAACATCCATACTAGTACGGAGTACTAGTAGTACCAATTCGAGGCCATAGAATGTGATACTTGGGCAAAAATTGCGGGGTTTTTAAGACGAATCCAAGATAAGGTTCTCTGGTTGTTCAAGGGCCCCGTTTACCATGCCCCGACTAAGTAGAGTGTAAGGTAGCGTGTATCCGGATATCGAATACCGCAGGCAAAGGTTTCCTCTTGAAGGATTTTTCATTGAGCCAGCGATGGTTCACTGCTTCAATCCAACCAAGAACCAAAGCCTGGCAACGTCATCCCCCAATTCTCGGGAAAATGTTTGTCCGGGAGCCCTAATCCAAAACCAACCCCTGCTCCCAAAGCCTGCTCTGGATCCCCAATGACGTAATGCATATACGGGCCAGAGCCACCCATACTAATACTAGTAGTAGTAACCATCACAATCATAGCAGTAGTACCAAGTTCATCCTCTGCTTTGTTTCTCGTCTGCTGTTGTCGAGGGTCCACCAATTACGTATACTTATAGGTGCGTATTTTGTATATAACTATATCCAAAAAGGTCCCAAGGTTTTTCATGCTGTAATCGTTTTCTCAATCTACTACTACGTTCAATTCACTAGCCCTCCACCACTTCCATCAACGGAACGGGAAGTAAGCTGACAGAATTGAACACATCAGTGCGCCACATTTTGGCATGTTTTTGGCCTCGCTTTAGGGACTGAAGTTATCGCCTATTTGAATCTCGTGCGTCTAGCCGTGCCGTCTTTCCCGCTCGCCCCATTAGTACTAACTAGCATTTGGTAAGGTAGTTTATTCAAGAGTTATACTACCAAATATATACTACTTCTCCATCATATCGCCTCGGATCTGTTTCTTATCAACACAACGGCAACCATGTCGTATCTTGCAATTCCAAGGACCACTCGCCTCCTTAATCGGCCCATTTCCTCCTTGCGGGTTTATTCACCTTGCCTTACCCAGGGGTTCCACCATTCATCTACTCAGAATGCCTTGAAGGAGACTGATAGACGTAAGTTGGAATAGCAAACTCGAGATATATTCATTTTTTACAGCTTATATATGCCATGATTTGCCTCAACTAACCTCCGAGCCCCTTCATAATAACCACAGATCGAGAAGACGTCAAAGAAGCAATCCAAGCCAGCAAGCAACTACACAATCAACAGCGGAAGGATGGGGATCCACGGTGGCATGAATCGCTCGCCAGCGTTAGCGAGGCGGATGTAAGCGTTTCCCCCCCGCCCTCTCTCTCCCCCGTTAGGCTTACCTTTCTTTCCTTTCTTGCCTGCTTTGCGTATCTCGTCGATATCTTGCTCAGACGCTTGGAACTTTATGAAGTAAAATAGTATTTGTTATGAATAGCTATAGCTAACTTGGGACTGTGTCCTTTTCAACTCCACAGGTAAAAGCTGACCGTGGCGAAATTCTTGAGGCCGCCGCTGAGATGGAAAACCACATTCGGCAAGGCAAAATGGCCGGGCGGAAACCGGCTTCTGAGGAGACGGGTACTGGTGGGAAGGGAGGTGGAATGATGATGTGAAAACGAAGGTATCAACTTTGATGTGCTTCCGTTGCCATTGGGGATGATTGCCCCGGAGGGTATCAAAGAAATTTCCTTTTTTTTTTTATCTGTAGTACCTCGATTCTTTC
>LGUA01000196.1:0-25893 GCA_001660665.1 Emergomyces africanus
GATATGTTTCAAGCCCTGTTGAGCAAAATTTAGTACAGAGCATTTATAGGGCAAGGAATATTAATGGAACGTCACGTATTGCTTACCATCGATAGCTCGAGTAGTATTTTCCAAATCCTAAAATCGTCTAGCCTAGCCTTAAGCCCAACCTGTGAGAGAAACAGGTCTAGGCTTCCCTCTTCGCAAAACTCCGTCTGGATATATAGGATATTGTCGTATTCCCAGCTGTCGGCGTAGGAAATGATGTAGTCGCATTCAGCCAATGCTTTCAAGGCAACAACTTCATTATTCCTGCGCTCGCGATCCTTGGGACCGGTACAAGGATGGTTGGACTTCTTTACTGCCCACACCCGCTCAGTACGAGAGGCTGATGTTCTATTTGACTTTTCCGAACGTTCCGAGAAGGAGGTCTGATGAAAGGGTGATCCAAACGGCGTCGTTGACTGGGGTTCAGTGACACGGTACACTTGCGAGAATTCACCTGTCCCCACTAATTCTACCTTCTCAAAACGAGAAGTAAGGCTTGGATCTATGTCTGGCGCGTTATAACCACACAGAGGAAGACTTGACCTTTGTCCCACCTGTGCAAAGTATTCGCGGGGAGCAGTTGGCGTTGCTGGGAGTGCCGATGAGTGCTGGTCTTGTGAGTTGGGCCGTTGATCGCCTTGGACTGAAATCGATAACCCACTTGGGTCGGGGGGCAAAATGTTATCCTGTGGGGTCTGCGGGGAGTCTCGTCGCAATGATTTATTTCCAAGAGGGCTTGCTGTTAAGTTGGGGCTAAACTTAGCATTTCCGAACTGACAACATTTGAGAGGAGATAGGGTAGAAAATGGGCTCTTTGGGTGCGGAGACGGAGAATTAAGATTCTGCACAAGGCGCGATCTTGGGATAGAAAAGGGGACAGTGAAAGGGTGTCGGTTCAATTTATGGGTTAAACCAGAAGATGGGGAGTCATCCATGTCGCTATCACTATCCACATCCATGCTGGGTGATGAATGTTCAACGGAGGGCAACTTACAGCAGGGTCCGGAAGGGCCAGATAAAGAGTCAAATGACGAGTTTTGACTGTGCGACGGGCGATGAGGTCGTGATTTAGAGAAATGGCTGCCACTTGGGAAGAAGTTTTGTTTTGTTGGGGTAGGTGGCAGTTCGGAGTCGTTCGTTGATTGGGTGTCATTCTTTCCAGAAGGCGATTGAGACTGGGAAATCTCGTCCTCGTCTACACTGACGAAGCTTTCGCGACGCGAGACCGCTGATTTCGCATAGGAGTTGCCAAAAATGCCCATGCCTTTGGAAAAGGGTCCGGGGTGAGGAGATGCCGTGGACTGCTGAGGATTGAATGGGGTCCAAGGGGTTCCCGATGAAAAGCGATTCGAACTCGCTTTTTCGACTGCCGCCTGGGGTAATGGCCTAGGCGCGACTGGAAACATATTGAGTGGCCGTTTACATGGAGTGTCAGGCATGTTTTTGCTAGAAATAGAGGCATTGTGCACATCATCCATATTGCGATTCTTTTTGGAGATGAGACCTGTGGACATAAAAGCCGCTGGCAGGGGTTTCACAAGCTTATAGCTTTCAGGAGTTGCGAACGATCCCAAAGATGTATTCGAATTCTCCTGGCGCAGCTGGCTAGGGCCGACTGGTCGGGTCGAACCCGTGGGAAGCGACTTGGAGAAATTCAGCACGGGTCTGGGCCTTTCGAACTTGGTGATCGGTTCATGGGTTGGTGAATCGTCAACGAGGCTCGAACCAGACGAAGACTGTGTAATGGTTCTCGAAAGTGGATGGGGGCCAGCATGCGGAGTCTGAGTTGATTGATTGTTTGTATGTGATGAGAAGAGCGAGGTGGAAGAAGAAGAAAAGATGCCATGGGGGGAGGAGCCGTCACGCGGTGCCGGCAAAAATAGGTGGCCATCAAAGGACTTTGGTTGGCGATTACGCAAAACCATCGGGCTGCTTGGAGGGGATTCGGTATCATTCTCAGCGCCGGCTCTGGCACGTGAGAATAGAGAGCGCTCGGATTGCCGTTGCTGGAGGGTGGATTTCCTGAGTGATGAAGAGCGCTTCGTTATCACCGAAAAGTTGGATGACGTTTGGGCGAAACTCGAAAGAGGAGTGTCATTCTCAGTTTGTTTTGGTTGTTTTTCCGGCGTGCTTCCCATGTGGTTTTCGACATCAAAAAAGTTAAAGTCGGAACCGTAGTTCGCGCCGTGCAAACTTCGTCGCTTGGCCGAAGGGCTTCTCGGAGGTGTTTGGTCAAGATTCATAATGACATCGCTCCGCTTCAACGGACTGGATGTTGATGAGAAAGGCCCAAATGTTCCACTCCGTCGTTTCTCAACTCGTGATGGAGGCATCTGCACGAAAGAATTATCTGCTGGTTGATTGAGCGTGTTGTCGCTAGAACCAAGCTCAGGGCTACTACTGATTTCTGTTGGCGAAAGCTGTAGAGGAGGTGTTTGTTCATCAAGTTTCTCCCTAGCCACTGGGGGAGGCATCGAATTTCCGTTATTCCGAGAGTCCAGCAGCACACGTTTTGCAGGGCTAGACGGTGTAGTACGAGATCTGGGTGGTTGAAAGCTGGTTGTTCGGCGAATTCCCGGTCTGTTAATTCTTGCGCTTGGTGGATAGGGGACTGCCAATGGCGACGGTACAGAACTGGTCGACAGTAAGAAGAGGTTTCCTTGAGAAACACGGCGAGAGGGAGAGAGTGGTGACGAGATGTAGGGTGAATTTGTGGAAGATGGAGAGTGGGGTCGAGAGAGGAGGCGGAAATCGCTGCCTTTCGAAGGTGATCTAGAGAGAGAGCGCCGCAGCTGCTTTATGGCAGAACTGGGGTTAACATGATGTATTCCGTTTGGAGATGGTAGATGAAGAGTTCCGCCCGCCTCACGGTGTGGTGAGAATGAAGCGACCATTGCGCACAGCGGGCACTAAACCCTCGATATGATCCAGTAAAAACACAAGGATTGCGATGATGAGGTTCGTATGAAGTTGCGCAGTGGAAGAGAGAAGAGCGAACGAGACAAAACGAGACAAAATGACCCCGTGAGCCGGAGGGCAAGGACACTCTTCTTATATGCGATGTGAAATGGGCTGCCGTTTGAATATCTAGAAAGGACCGAAGTAGCGCATAGATATCTAGTAGGAAAATCCCGTCAGAGAGAGAGAGAGAGTGTGTGTGTGTGAGTGTGTAAAACCGGTGGAATGTAGCGGATAAATAGTGTTGAATGACTGCACGACGATGGACGATGATGGAAGGTTCCGTGGTGATTTATCCCCCCAATAATAGCCCCAGAATCACGTAGATCGATGAAACAGGGAGGAAACCAGGCAGGAATGTCTCTCAGAGAGAGACAGATCACAACAAACGGGAGGGATCCGCACTGGTTGCCACCTCCATTCGTGCGCTCAGTGGGTTATCCCGCCACCCCTTCTTCGACGTTCGCCCAGTGAGAGCTGAATGACAACGGAGCAAGCACACACACAAAAGAAAAACGGCGTGAAAGCACAAAACAAAGGCAAGCTAAGAGAGAGATATGTATGGGAAGCGCCAAAAATGAAAAGGGAGGATCTGCGTGAGAGGGATGGTTGTCTAAAAGGCAACGAGAGTGGAGGGACTTCTTGTAGTGGCAGTGCAGTCAGATAAGATAGGGACGCGCGCGCGAACACAAGGAGAGCCACGTCAGAGACAAACGCGATCAATAATAGAGAGAAAACAGAGAGAGAGAGAACCTAGGATGGAGGGGGGGGATAGATAAAAGGGATAGAAACTCGAGATAATTTTTTTTTTAAAAAAAAATAAAAAAACACAACACATAAAACACAGGACACAAAAGCGAAGGCGACTTGGTTCTCGAGGGTGAGTTGAAGGCGCGAGGACAGCGAGGGATGCGGCGCAGAGAGAGAGAGAGAGAGAGAGGGTGAAGGTATGGAATGTGTATGTGCCAGACACACGAACTTGGTTCCGTCTTCTTTTTCTATCTTCTTTCGTGCCTTGATTGCAGGTGATGATGTAGGGTGATGTAGGGTGATGTTAGAGGTTGGATGGTTGGAGGTTGCTCTCGTCCTCTCGCTTCTTTCTTTTTCTTTTTTTCTTCCCACGCGATTTTGTCGGGCGGCGGGCGGCGCGTTTTTGTTGTTGATGTTCCCAGAACAGCTAGCGCGGTCGCTTAGCGTGGCCGGATCGGGACTAGTGGGGCGGAGAGAAGGTCTTTGCCCCGGCGTCGAAGGGACCTGAGGGGTACGCGATAAGTGATAGCGGCGATAACGGGAGGCGAGGTACCCCCCTTGTATCCTAGTATTGTCCTTCTCAGGGGGTAAAAACAACCATCGACTTTTCCTTTTTATATAACTTTAATATTACTTTGTTTTAGTTAAAAGCTAAAAAAAAAAAAAAGAAAAGGGAAAATACATCCAAGTCCCTTTCTAACCAAACTGGCTGTGCTCTCACTCTAACGACCAGTTTGAAGATAAGTTCCCCCTCCAGCAAATGTTGAGCATGAACTTTCATGCAGGGCGCGGTGGGACGTGGCGGGACGTGGGGAAATCCTGTTCAACCATCCATGGATATTGTTGGTGAAGTACGGAGTACGGAGTATTTGCCTTGGCTTCTCTCCTACTGCTTTCTAATTTCTAATTTCTAATTAATTTAATTTCTCTTTTTTCATGGTCGTATTTACCTTCTTCCCAGGCAAAAATGCATGCACGCGCGCCCTAAGAGTTCCTGTGTCTGGTTTATAGAGACGAATTATATCTAGTTTGAGAAATAATGCAAGGTGGAAAAAGCAAAAGCAACACAAGGCTTCTGACAGGCTTTTTGCAGTTTTGTTTTTAATCATAACCTTACGCAGTACACAAGTAGCTGCATATCCAATACATATGCAGGTTATGACTTGGCCAAGTCCCCGGGGTATGATGCATCCATGGGATTGGATGCGTTTCTATATTTGGTACGACTTGACTGGATTGACCCGGGACCCATAGGGAAGAAAATGTAAGTGGAATATATGCGTTCGTTTTTTGGTCATTGAAATTATCATACAGGAGGGGAAAAAGAATATATACAAATATATACGGAGTAAACTATAAAACACTAAAAATAAAAACAAAAACAAAAACAAAATCTGAAAAATAACTAAACAAATTATAAGCAAAATAAAAATAATGGTACTGCCTCAAAAATTTTCAATCGAGTTCGTCAACTCAGTTTTTCCTCTTTCCTTCATCGGATGATATTTAATATTTGCTGTCGTAGTTCATCAAGCATGGAGTCGGCTTCAGCCTTACTGATCTGACCACTGCGGCTAAATATCCCCACATCGAGCCCGTTATCTCTTATCGCAGCTTCCACGTCAATTGCCGGCGGCTGTGGTAAAGGGGCACGGTTAGCATTCACGAAAGAAAAAAGAAAAACAAAAAAGAAAAACAAAAAACAAAAACAGAAAGAAAGAAAGAAAGGAAAACTCCTGTATTTCAAACCGGGAAAAGGATTGTTTTGGGTTTGATTGACGTACCATGAATATATCCGCATATGCGTTGTTCAATGATGATCGCTCTGGGACTGCTCGATTTATGGTAGAACTTGGGCTTTCTTCCAGGACATTATCCAAAATAGTATCAGCATCACTGCTAGAATCGGCTTTATGATCCCTTTCTTCCAACGGAAGAATCCGAACCATTCCCCCTGTTAACGCTGCAGAGTTATTACCTCCACCGCCACCACCACCACCATTTAGTTCGTTAATTATATCTGGCAGCTTAATAAAATTCACAAATGTATCCACCCTAACCCCCGTCCAGTCCGCAATCTCGATCAACGAGACACACGAATGCTCCATGCGGCCCACTTCATGCAAGTCCCGTTGGATACTCTGTGCTAGGCGGAAGATGGACTCTTGTTGCGGGCCCTCGTTTTCTTGCTGTAGGGCAATGCGCAGGGGAACTATGTTGAGGGTAGGCGCAATTAGCGTGGGTAGGCCGTCAAGGGAATGGGAACGGTTCGCAAGGTAGATGCCGAGGACCAAGCCTCTGTGGCGGGAAGTGTCGTTGGTATTATCCTCCCTGATCTTGGAAGCGTGGATTTTGGCATAGATCGCCAAAAACAACGCCTGCACGCTGACACCGTACGATCGTCCGACGTCCTCGAGTTTTTCAATGTTTCTCACGAGGGATTGGCGGTAGGTTTGCACGATATCTCTGTCGATTGTTCGCTGTTTGATTTTGAGAGGCTGTACTTCCTTTTGTTGTTCTGAATTGATGGCAGGGGCGAGGTAGTTTTTCCAGAAATTTTTCCGTTCTTGTAGATTGGAGTGTATATGCTGGTAGACTACCAGTTCTGACATGTCCACTTTGCAGGCAAGCTGACATTTTGCGCCTGGCTTCAGGTTGGCGCAAAGTTCAGCTAGCATATTTATCATTTGAGGGAGACTGACAGCATCGTACAAGGCATGATGGATGTGGAGCATCAATATCGTTGTATCAAACTCCTGTGATGCATATAATGTCACTGGTACCTTTTGGCTAGGGCGTGCCTCGAAAACCCTATTTCTTTGGTCTTTCAGACTTTGCCGCCATACGATGGGATTATCCACCTCCTTAAGCACCACTTGTATGTATGGAATATACCGTTTCCCAGTAGGCAAAAACTGCGTGCGCAGGATTGGAAGTTTGTTAATCAAAGTCGCCCAGGCGGCTGTGAGCGTTTCCTTAGTTACAACCGCGCCGTCTACCCGGTACAAGAAGCCTGGGTAGAAAAGGTGCCTGTTCGAATTTTCATGGACGTTTAGCATGTATATCTGCCCAGAAGTGGCGGGCATAGATTTTTCGATGTCTCGTGCGTTAACCCCTTGGGACTGTAAAAGGGATTGCATATCCACTTCTTCCAAGATATCCTCCACTATTTTGGTGTGGTCCTGTAGGGGTGGGTCATCGTCCTCCGGCTTTGCTACTCGAGCCATATTGGGAACTGTACCGGCTCTCAGCATATCGCTTACGGAAAGTATAATACCTTGCTTTTTCAACAGTGTTGCCACCTTGATGGCACTGATGCTGTCCAGGCCAAGATGGAAAAGTGTTGCATCTTTGGAGATTTTGTCCACCGGGATATTAGACACAGAGGACAAGACAGCTCTGACCTCGTGCTCTAACGGAGAAAATGTCATGTCGGTTTCCTCAGCAGCATCAAAATGGTTGGTGTTCTCAACTCTACCCTGTTCTTGAAATACAGGGCATTGGCAGATTGATATGCCATCGTCGCTGAAATCAATTGTGTCACTATCAGGGTGTCTGATAATGTTGTCAAATACGAAGTTGACCCTCTCAAGGAGCTTGGATGCATCTGGCTCCCTTAACACGCTGTCCCTACAAGCAACACGCCACAATATGGAATCATTTAGCTCTTCCATTTCAACACACAAAGGGTACTCAACATCCGAGAAGCCACCAACGGACTCATAAAGAGGTTCCTGAAAAGACGTATCCCGTAATAGTCTCTTCTGAAAGATGAACAGCGTATCAAATAAAGTTTGGCCTGCAAAACCCGATACTTGCTTGGTAGTTCGAAGCGGGATGTGCTGATGCTCGGAAATAGGAACTAGTGTTTCCTGAACGTATTTTAGCATGTCTGACCGGCTCCCATGCAAGATGAGGCGAACAGCCACTGAATTCATCAGTGGAAACATTATTTGCTCCGCCTTTGCATCTGGAATATCTCTTCCAGATAGTACAGTGCCGAAAACGATATCGAGTTTTCCCAGGTAACCGGCGAGCACGAGGGCCCAGCATGCTAACCCAAGGGTTTGCAGCGTGACACCCTGACTTTTGCAAAATGACCTAACATCCACACGCGAAATATCTAGAATCTTCTCTTTGCGATGAACCTTTGAATAATCCCCCCCATCTCCCTGCTTCGGGAATGTAGTCGGACAACCTCCACTGAGAGCTCCTCTCCAGAATTGCAATCCCAGCTCGCTGGTCGAGTTTAGAATGTGGCCTAAAACGTTTGCCCAAGATTCCCTGATATTAGGGAATCGACCAGAGTAACAGGTCGCAATATCTTCATGGAGAAGATCTAAAGACCACCCATCATACATCGCATGGGGCATTGAGAGGAGCAAATGCCTTTTTGGCTCCGGGTTTTCCGAGGTCAGCAGTTGAATCTTGAGTAGTGGTCGCCTCGTGGAAAAAGTAGCAGCCGCTTTTTGCCGTTCCTCTTCTAATATAATATCAATTGATTTATCAGTTGTGTCAATTACGCCCCATTCAATTGGTACTCCAGGAGCATGGGTAAGTTGCGCAAAGGTAAATGGAAAATTAGGGTCAGAGACCTCAGCGAAAGACGTTCGAAGAATCGCATTCATGTCAACAACCTTCTGCCATGCCCCTTTTAGTCTATCGACGTCCACATCGCCTTTGAGCTCGAGTAGATCGTGATTGAAGTAGCGGTTAAATTCAGAGACGACCATTTCAGCAACCATTGCTTCCTGAAGAGGCGTTGCTGGCAGGATGGTTTCGATCCGGGCTAGATCAAATCCGTCCTTCTCAAAGTAATGCCGAAGTTGAATTTCTAGTGCTTCTAAAGATGTCTGCGGCTTTTGTACTCCGTTCGGCTCGTCTATTTTAATGTCACGCACGATGTTTTTAATGTTTTGGCCGCGCATAATCGCAGTAACAGTTACTCTGATGCCTGCTTGTGCCAAACGGGAAGACAACTTAATGGCGTCAATGCTATCCAATCCAACCTGAAAAATCGACGTGTTCTCCTGAATTGTGAGAACGTCAATATTGGCAAGAGAGGCGATCTCTTCACGAACTCGAGATGCTATTTTCGTCCATTCAAAAGGATGGAGTAAGCCATTGGAGATACCCCCATTAACAGGTGGCTCAATATCGGGTCCAGGGGTGGTAAGATGGAGCTTGCTGGATGGGTTGTCCAGGAAGTTATATAGTTCGTCACGGAACTGCAATGTTAACTGTTGTGCGGTTTCGGCAGTAAGAATACCAGTCTTTGTAACGAGATTTACTGTCAGAGAGCCATCATGGGTCCGCTGCGCCTCAAAGGCTACTGGATAGTCTAGTTCGGCCTTGGAAGTTATAGAGGACCACAGTGGGCCTCCTGGGCCAAATTCTTGAGCGGGTTCCCGCTGGAATACAAATAAATTGTCGAAAAGGGGCATTCCAGATTTCCGCTGTAACCATCTCATGATGTCTCTGAGCGAAGTATGTTGATATTGGAGTGTGGAAACATAATACGTATGGCACGATTTCACCAAATCAACCATGGAAGAAATATTTTGGCAAGCGGTATTGCATGGAAGAGTATTGAACAGTGGTCCAATGACATATTCGGCGTTTTTAATATCGAGTGCCCTGCCCGACACGACGATTCCCACGGTTGGGATGAATTTGAGGTGATGTCCAAGAACACGGAGCCAGCATCCTAAAATCACGGCTTGCTCCAATACATCGAGCTTCCGTCTTACTGTCTCCAATTTATTTAACCTTCCAATTTCTAGAGTCGTGACTAATGGAACACCTCCTTGTGTGCCACTCATAAATGGCAGTGTTTCTGGATGGCGATTGAGATGTTTAAGCCAGAACTCCTTTGCTCCCGGTGTCTTGCATAGCGGACCCTGAACTAAGCATTCAAGATACGATGGCACCTCTAACACGTTTTTAATGTTAATATATGCTCGTGAAACAACGTTTAGCAAAAGATGCAAAGAGATTCCATCGTATAATCCATGGAAAATATTCAAGCACATCCATCTTCTCGTACGCCCTGTGACTATACCGACTTCCCAAGCTCTCCCAGTGAGGTTTTCGGGTTCACTACACCATTCCTTGAATCGGCTGTTGGCAGCGTTTTCAACTTCAATATCATTTAAGGCAGTTATTTCAAACCACGGAAAATGGTCCTCCTTGACAATAGCCTGGGAATAGTAGCCAGCTGTTAATGGAAACTTGGTTCTGAGGATTTGTACAGCATGCTGAGTTTTAAGCCACGCAGTTTTGAGGTGAGCAACATCGACAGTCGGCGCCAATTCGAAATTAAAGTTTGTGAAGTATACCGGCTTCTGGCTTTCAATAAATCGATATATCATACCCTCTTGTAGTGGCGTACATGGGGCCACTCCTTCGATAGAGGATACTGGAATCCCCAGTTCCCGGGCTACTAGCATAAGATTCTTATGAGCAAATGCTGTAATGCGTTGTCGAGATTCTTGATACAGCGCCTTTGTAGCAGTTTCGCCTGTTCCCGTAAGTTTCAACGCGTCGGAGAGTCCCATGATGGTTGGATCTGTTTTTCGGTTAGCGATTGGTGGTAAAGGAAGTAGGCACATGTACACTGTAAAGTAAATTACTAACTCTTCATTAACAAAGCCGGTTGAGCTGACTTAAATCCCGAATCCCTCAAAAGTCTAGAGAGCGCAATGGCGGAAATAGAGTCTAAGCCGAGTTCAAATATGCTCGACCATGGTGAGATATCACAGATTTCTAATCCCGTAATTTTGGATACCAGAGCCATTACTTTATGTACATCCTTCGACAGCGTCTGGGTGCGGGTTCGACTTTGAGAAGAGAGTTCTCGCATCTCATCCAATGTCATATGTTCATAAACTTCTTTCAGTTGCCGCTGGTCTATCTTATTATTTGCATTTAGAGGGAAAACGGTAACAGGAATAATATGTGTCGGAACCATATAACCTGGGAGCATTTTATGACATGCTTGATCGATCTGAGAAAGAATTTTATTCATTCCGGGATCAAAATCGACTCGAGTGGCCAATTTGCCCGACTGTTTCGACGTATTTGTCGCGAAGAATGATATAAGTTGCTCTTTAGACTGAGTTGGGTGTTTTAGAACCATCGTAACGACTTCACCCACCTCCGCTGCAGCATTACATATGACTTGGTTGATCTCCCCAATTTCCAAGCGTTGGCCACGAAGTTTGACCTGGTCGTCGATTCGTCCAAGAAAGCAAAAACTACCATCGTAGAGAAGGCGCACCAGGTCGCCAGTGCGATAAATTCGCTCTTCCAATTCTTCGATATATTGAAATTTTTCTTGCGTGAGTTGAGGTCGATTAAGATACCCCCGCCCAACAAGGGCGCCTGACACGCAAAGCTCACCCACACCGCCCCGTAAGACTGGTATCGTGGTTCCTGGCTTGAATACAAAACTGCCGACATTGTCAAATTGCGGCCCAATATTTGACGGCTTTCCATTTTGCGGCACTCGAGGAAGCATCGTGCAGCCAATAGTTACCTCTGTCGGCCCATATCCATTATATATCACCTCATGTTCACCCCAAGTGTCAAGTATTTCCTGTTTAAGCTGCTCTCCGCCAGTGATAAAAACGCCCCGACAGAGTGAGGGAACTTCTTTTGGGTCAAGTAAACGTGCCAAACTAGGTGTCAGGTCAATGTGAGTGATCTCGAGTTCTCGAATAGTGCCAGATAAATCTTCGAATAAAGTGTCCCGCGGGCAGGCTGTAACGCATATTCCAACGCTCCAACTCCAGTACTGTTCTAGGACACTGACATCGAAATGAAACGCAGCAAATTGTAGCCACCGGGATGCCCTATCCCAGTGACCGTCAAATAGTCTTTGGAAAGAGAGCATCGCCTGGATGACATTCTCATGTGTGATTTCACAGCCCTTTGGAGTGCCCGTCGTCCCCGATGTGTATAGACAGTAGCATGTCTGCTGTGGCTGTATATCCTTGTCTAAAGTTGGAGGGTAAGATGCAATGCCGTCTAAAATTCCCGGCCTATCTAAAATTAGAACAGGTAGTCCCTTCAGCTCATTTGTCTTCTCTGCCGTGGAAAGCAACATTTTGACACCTGAATCGTCTAAAATGAACTTTTTCCGAGCTGCTGGAGCCCCTGGATCGAGGGCGACATATGCGCAGCCAACTTTCATAATGGCCAATATTGCAAAATACGCCTCGGGACACTTGTCAAAGCATATCCCTATTAAATCTCCGGGAGAGGCGCCTTTTTTTTGTAGTAAGTTGGCGTATTGATTGCTGACATCGTTGAACTCCTTGTATGTCCACGTTCTCTTGACAAGTCCTTGTGTCCCAGGAATCTTGGATGCGAACTCCAGCGCTGTATTTGAAGGAAACTCTCGAGCTTGTGCTTCAACAAACTGGTGCACCAACTTAACCGGAGACGGAATTTTGGCTTCCTTCGCCCCAAGGTTTGATAGAAGATCTTTGCTTGCTCCATTTGCAAGGTAAGTACTGGGCGAATCGAGATAGAAAATGGTGTCGATCAAAAGGGCATCAAGCTGTCTCAAGAGGAGTTCAGCTTGACATTCAGGCAAAATATCAGTCTCGAACGTGAGTTGAAATTGAAGACTCCCACATCTTGGTATTAGTTCGATTGATATTGGATACTGGACACCACATTAGCTTTATATACTGCCATACATTTCACACAAGTTTACCAGATAGGAACGAATTTTCTTACATCAGTTTTGGCATCTTCATCGTAAACAATCCAGATATCGTTCTCAGCTGTGGACGTGTGTTTTTGAAACACAAATATCGTGTCGAAGGGTGCCGACTCAGACCCTATCAGCTGGTAAATTTTTGACAAAGGGGTAAACTGATATTTTACCAACGACGCATTTAGTTTCATCACACGCTCTAGGAGGTTTCTATTAGAGCCCTCAATATGGTACGATGAAGGAACAGTTGTAAGACACGGGAACACAGCTTGCTGGGCTTCCTCAAATGTACTCCGCCCGGAGAGCACAAGTCCACACGTAACGCTGCTCTGTCCTGTGTAGGATACCAATATTCGAGCCCATGCTGCCTGACCAGCAGCTTGAAGTGTGACACCAGCGGTTTTGCAGCCCTCCTGTAAGGATTGGAGAGTTTTGGAGCACGACTTAACTAACACGTGCGTTTTCTTCTCTTGATGCAACGGGCTCATGTCAGGGAACTTCGTGATACAGAGGCCTTTGCCGAATGTTTTCCAGAAAGTTTCACACCCAAAATCCTTAGAGGTCCAGCTACTTGCCGAAATAATAGAATCGTGAACGGGTAAAATCGGAACCACTGAAGACAATGTCTTCCCCTTGATTAATAGAGAAAGATCCGAAACAAGCAAATTTAGGGAGTGCGCATCGTACAAAGAGTGAAGAGCCGAGAACTGTATTAGTACATTCGATTGATGTTGCTGTAATGATACACTCCACGGTGGTTGATGAAGATGCAATAAGGCATTTTTGGAGATAAGCTTTCTACTACTCGACAATCGAGGATCTCCCTTAAGTGTCAGGTCTGCCCCTTCAGCCCACGGAAGCTCAAATGTCCCACTTTGATAAGTGACCATCGCAAATGGAAATTCTTCATCATTAACAAGGGTGAATCCGGTTCTAAGAATCTCATGAACCTCTGTTAGGGCAGCCCAGGCTGCCTTGAGTGTCTGTGAATCAAGGAGCATAGTTGATTCCAAGATTAAATGGTTAAAATACAGGTCACCCTCGGAATGCATAAACAGAGCCAACATTCCCGATTGTACAGGAGTACATGGGCGAATTGACTCTATACATTCTTCTGGTACGCCTGCCTGCTGGCAAACGGTTGACCAGTGGCGGGTTTGAAACGACTTGAAGTCAAATAATGGAAGACTAGCGCCACTAATATCTTTCTGTCGCGAAAAAAGGGAAGCAAGGTCGCGCACAGAAGGGTTCTAACCCCTTGTTAGCATATTGTAAAGGGAAAGGAGTTGCAATGGAAAACAATTACCTCAAGGACGTCATTCACGGTTATGTCGCATCCGAGGGCTTTAAACCGAGCAGATATTTGTACTGCATTTATACTATCGAGCCCCAATTGGAATATTGTAGTGTGAGGTTTAATGTGCGCGTGTTCGATATTCGACAATTTCGATAGCATTTCCTGGACTTGTCGGATCTGGGGAGACCATGAATCAGAGCTTAATCCATCTTTACACTGGACAAAGTTTAGGCTTCCAGCCCTTTGATCCGCCTGTGCCAGACGCCTGCGTAATTCGTATACAAAGGACGGAAGGTTAGGATCAAGAATATCTGAATCCATAGCTCGACCGGACGGATAGAGGAGCATACTGCGAAGAGCCCTTGTGAAACTGAGGATCATATTATTCATATCTTCAAGACCGAATTGTGTGTCATCGTAATAAAGGACTACCCTCAAGGTATCAGCTCCGTTATTGGGAACGACTTCACAAACAAGTGGAAAATCCATGTCTCCTTCTTCTTCAACCAGCTTCCATAGCTTATCATTCAACGGGCGAGGGCTGTTTTGTAAAAGAACGAGGGTATCAAAAAGTTGAGTGTTGCTGGGGCCGAACAGCGATTGCAGACGGCGAAGCGATGTTAATTGATAAGGAATAACAGCTGCATTATATTGCTGCAGACTCCGAGCGAGATCTATGTTCATTGTATTCAAATCTGCTTTAATTCGTATAGGAAGTGTATTGAGACACGGGCCGATAATGCGCTCGGCTCCATCCACAGGAATGCTTCTGCAGCTAAACACGTTTCCAAAACAAACATCGAGGTTTTGGGTATATAATAACAACAATTTTGACCATGCTGCTTGAACAAGACTGAGAAAAGTTACTGAAATGCCTTTGCAAGCTTCCCTAACATTACTAAGAGGGACACTGAATTTAGCCTCGACAGCGCGAAACCTCCTTGACGCACTCCGATCGGGGCAATGTTGAGGATCAAGCAGGGGAGATGGAGAAAAGTTCGACAGCTGGGACTGCCAAAATCGGTCAGCTTCCTCTATATCCAATCCAATCATCTGCTCCAGATAAAGATCGAAAGGAACGATCGGGGGCAAGGTAACCCCCGACAAAACGAGCTCGACGTCTTCCAAAAGTTGCTCCATCGCCTGACCGTCATATAAAGCATGGTGTATTAGGAAAAGAAATAGCGCGTTGTCGTTTTCTGCTGTTCGAAGTATGGAAAATGAATATGGCACGATATTTCCTTCGCCTTTAGCGAGTGCTTGTTTCTGCTCCTCGATTTGGTCATCGAGCTGGTTGATCGTCATGTTAATATCACTCCAGGGCAGATTGATTGTCTCCAAAACGATCTGTGCAAAAGCAAACCGAGAATGATCCGTAGAAGTGAAATACGAACGAAGAATATCGTGCCTCTGGACCATCTTCTCCCATGCATTCTTTAGTTTGTCAACATCCCTAACCTCAAAAAGGAGGTGATTATAGTAAGCTGTGGAGTTGTTAGTACTGTTACGCATGAGCATCGCTTCCTGTAAGGGTGTACACGGCAATATCTTTCGAATCCGGCCCCCGAAACTTTCGACTCGCTTTCTTGCTTGGTCCACGAACTCGTCAGAGAATAATGCTTGGATATTGGGCAAGTTTTGTCCCTTGGCGGGCTGGACCCTACTCTCTTCAACATTCCTGGCCAAGTGATATACCGTGTTGTATTTCATTATTACCGAAACATCTACTTGTCCGAAGCCATTTAGTTTCAACTGCCTAGACAGGGATATAGCTGAGATTGAGTTTAGGCCAAGGCTATAGAATGAGGTATGAAGGCCGATATCTGTCTGTGGGGCGAAGGTAACTTTAGCCACAGCTTCTGCGATTCTAACCTCAGGGTCTGAGAATTGGCGCTCCTCGTTGAGAGCTTCGGTCACACATGAGCATAGATGTAATGTTTCCGGATTTAGGGTCCTGAAGTGCTTCAACAGTTCGTTTTTATCAGTCTTTCCAGATGTGGTTATGGGTACTGCTCGGATCGGAATGAGCATGGATGGTATCATGTAACCCGGAAGTCTGCCACTGATGTGATCAAATAATTTTAGTATTGTAGAGCGGTCCTTAAAGGCTGCATGGTTGTCTCCATGGCTCATTGCCGGTACCCAGAAGCATACTAGCTGTTGGCTTTCGTTTTGTGTGTCTGCGGCAATGAATGCCGTGCAGTCGACCACATCCGGATTCTCCAATAGGACACGATTAATCTCGCCCAACTCGATACGCTGACCCCGTAACTTGACTTGATCGTCCCTGCGGCCTGTAAATACTAACGATCCGTCAGGAAGCATGCGTCCAAAATCACCAGATCTATATAGTTTTCCATACTGGGCATGGTAAATAAATTTACTGTTGGTCAGGTCTGGCATGTCGAGATATCCGCATCCCTATTCGAAAATAAGTTTAATGAAATAGATAAAGGGTGGTATAACTCACAACCTGATCACCGCCAAAGCAAAATTCACCAACAGCTCCTCGAGGAAGCAATTTAAAACCGTCCTCTCCAGAAATTACGAACGCGGAGGTGTTTTTGAACGGCCGCCCAATGTTGTTTATAAAGTCGGTGGGCTTGAGGTTAGGCCGAACGGTACAAATATTGGTGGTCTCACTCGGACCATAACCTTTTCAGAATACAAATTAGCGAAAGCCAATATATATGCAAACAAGTTTATTCTGAAAACTAAGTGAGATAAACAGAAACTACCTTGGTAAACACCCCGGTTAGCCCATGATTTGAAGACCTTCTCAGTCATTGCCTCTCCAGCAGTAACCAAGAATTTGACGTTAGGGACATTATCAGGGTTAAGAAGCGATGCGACGGTCGGAGTAAGGCTAAGATGTGTAACATCCATTGCCCGAATCACCTGTTCCATATCTCGGAATAAAACATCGTTGATTGCGGAGCATAAAGTCAAGCCCCTGGCTAACGAATAGAATATCTCAAATACAGAAACTATTTGGTTGTTAGTACCAGGGTCAACCCGGCTGGAAATATTACTCTGATTCCAACTACTAACCGTCAAAAGCATGGGAACATGCTTGGAGTAATTTTGACCCCGGTGGGTTTGGGTATATTTCCGAGAGTACAGCAATATTGCTTTGCAGGTTATGATGCGAAATAAGAACCCCCTTTGGTTTTCCTGTGCTGCCAGAGGTAAAAGTGCAATAAGCTACCGATGAATTAGAAATGGGCACTTCATGGCGCGTGGCAGGAACGTCATCAAGCTTGACGGTATCAAGAGCTATGATTTTTGTGTTCTGTATTTCCCTTAATTTGAGTGACAAAGAGTACTCAGTGATGCAAGTGGAACATTTCGACTCTTCTATAATTGTGATAACACGATTGATGGGTGTCTGCGGAGTTATTGGTACATAACCACAACCGGCTTTGATAACGGCTAAGATGGCGACATAAAGATCGATAGATTTTTCTAAGAATATAGAAACAAGATTATTCGGCAACAGTCCACAAGAACGCAGGTAATTAGCCATTTGATTTGAACGAATATCCATGCCGCCATAGGTCAGTTTTGTTATGCTTCTTGTACCAAGGTAGGGATCAAAAGCGTCCAAAAACTCGAGTGCGACTCTTTCTGGATCCGAATTAGCCAACCGTTCCACGCCACTCGCCAAGCCTGGCAAATCTGTTTGCTTCATATAGTCAGCGTTTTCGATGGACAAAGTAGAATTAGGTAGGTAGCCGTTAACGCCTTGTAAGAGAATCTCCGGAGAACTGATAAAAATTGATGCGAGCCGCTCCAATTGGAGAAGAAAAATATGGACCTGGCTGTCCGGAAGCATCGATTGTTGGAAATTCGCCCTCGCAGAGATCTTATCTCCTTTAACTTCTAGTTCAAGAGTCATGTTGAATTCCGAAAAATCTCTAGTTTTGACTTCCTGGACCAGCTCAAAATGAGCTTTCTCTCCACTTAATGTTTCCTGCCAAATAAATATGCTATCAAATAGACGCACGCCAGGGTCAATACCAGAAGCCTGTTTTATATCAGACAGCGACAAAAACCCATGTTTTAGGGCCTTTCGATTTAGGTTGTGAATTGCACCAATGAGATCGCGAACGGTGCGCAACTGGTCCAGGTTGATTCTCAGAGGGTTCGTTGCCATACAAGGTCCAATAATGTTCTCCACATTAGGAATCGGAAGCGTCCGTCCAGAAGAGACACAGCCAAAAACAATGTCAGCATCTCCGTTGTATGCACTAAGAATAAAACTGAAGGCAGCCTGAAAAATAGTCTGGCGACTAACTCGAAGCTTTTGAACTGCAACGTCAAGGTCCTGCACCTTGATATCTAGGAGTTGTTGAATGGTTCGAAGGCCAATAGGGACGTCAGATGTATCCTGGAAATTCGGCCACGAACTCGGTTTGATACCTTCCAATTGCCCTTGCCAGTAACTGATAGCACTCTCTTGAGCTTCGGCGCTGAGATGGTTCAAATGGTAGTCTGTAAATAGCCGATACTGCGGCCGCGGCTTTAATGACCTCGAGGATAAAAGGTTTTCAAGGTCGTTGAGAATGTGGTCCCATGACCATCCATCGTACAGGGCATGGTGGATGTGAATAAGCGCTTTAACCTGGTCATTTTCCTCTGTGAGATCAACGTGAAAAGGATGCAGTAGGCGAGATTCGCTGTCGGAGGAGTTATCGTATCTCAATTCTGACGTTTCCCGTACCTGATCTTCCTCCAACTTGTCCCAGATCACTTGGACATGGGGATGGTGAGGATAATCAGTTGGGAAAAAGCCAGATCTTAGTATCTCATTCTGGAAACTAATCTCGTGTAACGCAAGCTTAATATCAGATATTCGGATGCTTTCATGGAATTGCAATTCTAGCCAATTAAAGTAGGCTTTCGGATCGCGCATGCTTTCGGAAAGCATGGCTATTTGCACAGGGCTGCAAGGAACAACGTCCACGAAATCTGTCGTGTACCCCTTTGACTTGAGGACGTCAGAGGCCGCATTCACAACGATGTTCCAGTCGTTCGATTCGAATTTTCCCGTTATTGTTGCCAGCGCACTAGCATTTGGTTGGCGGGAGAGGGCTGCTAACCCCTCGATGGAGTCTGCTTCTAGAACTCCCAAAACGTCCACGTTTATACCAGTAGTCCGCAGAGCCGAAGTCAGTTTAATTGCTTGTAGAGAATCGAGGCCAACTGCAGCTAGGCTAGTCGATGTGTTCACGCGTAAACCTAAGACAGCTTCAACGCAGGACGCTACTTTTTGCTGGATTGCATCGTCGAACTCTTTGGTGTCTGTGCGCTGAGAGTTTCTCCATTCAAAATAGTCATTTTCCAAGGTTGGCTTATCGATTTTTCCCGACGGAAGTTTTGGAAGGTGATCCAGGAGCACAAAATCTCCAGGCACCATGAATTTTGGTAGCCAATTTTGGCACATCTGGCGCAAGTCTTTTATTCCAGGAAAAGTATCATCCACAGATATAAAAGCGACCAAAATACCTTCCAACACACTCACCACCACACTTCGAACGCCGTGAACTTTGTAGATTATTCGTTCTATCTCACCAAGTTCAATCCGTTGCCCCCTAAGTTTCACTTGGCCGTTCGAGATTCTTCCTAAACACTCCAGTTTTCCAGAGGGATGCAAGCGGGCCTTATCGCCAGTGCGATATATCCTTCCGTACGTTTTAGTGTCCAAAAATGCTTTCTTGGTTTCGTCGTCGCGGTTTACATAGCGTTCTGCAAGTTGCGGACCACCAACCGCGAGCTCACCAACATGTCCGATCGGAAGAATTTCAGGCCCATCCCCAGAACCATACTCGTGAGACTCAGATGAAATAATGAAAGCGGACACCGTCCGGAGCGGAACGCCAATATTTCCAACCCGTGATCCGGCTGCAATATTTGGCGCAAGAGTACAATGAATCGCCGCCTCTGTCGGGCCATACATTCCATAAAGGATGCCGTCGTTATTTGGCGAGGACCCGAATTCGTCAACCACATGCCTTGTTAGCATCTCCCCGATCGTCAGCAGAACTTTTAAACATGGAGCCGCAGCTCTCTTCTGGAGTAATTCCCCCGCGACAGTTGGGGTGAGCTCTGCTGCATCCACATCTAACTCCGTTATAATTCGCGGAAGATCACTCAGCATTAAATTTCGATCGCATCCGACAAGAGTAGCGCCGCGGAATAGGGGGAAAAAAATCTCAAATATGGACACGTCAAAGGTTGGAGAAGCAAACTGTAAGAATCTTTTGAATGGTGGAATCGATTTATCATGGGCAAGCAACGACTGAGTCGCAGCACGGTGCGAAACGGCAACACCCTTAGGAAGGCCCGTAGAGCCAGATGTATATTCCAGGTACGCGATGTCATCAGTATGTATTTGAGGGGGTTGAAATTTGCCAATTTTGGTGGTAGTTGTATCGACATCTTCTGTTATGATAATATGGATAGATCTGTCGAGATGCTTTAGTTTACCAGCCAATGAATATGTGGTAACGACAATGTCTGCAGAAACATCATTTGCTATAAAGTTCACTCGTTCCGGAGGAGCGTCCAGGCTAAGGGGGCACACTGCAGCTCCAGCTTTCAATATAGCCAACCAGGAAACGTAAAGATCGATAGATTGAGGTAAAAGCACTGGTATTACTGGATTCCGCTTGCGCGGGTTCGGGAGTGATTTCAGAGCATCGCTCAGACGCACTGACAAGGCGGTTGAATGGAGATGAAGCAGTCCGTATGACAATGTGCTTCTCCTCTTATCACCATTGAGGAAGTCTATCGCCACGTTATTTTCGTCTCCTTCATGTCGGACAAGATTCTGAAGAAGTCGTGGTCCAGGAAGTAATTCGGGTACCGGATTCAAGACAGAAAGCTCAGGCCTGTCATCGGCAGATCGAGAATCTGCTGGTTTCGAGTCCAGCCGTTTACGAATAATAGATGTCAATTGTCGACTGATCTGTGTTAAATAACGGGCGCTAGTGACTGTTGTCGATATGATGTGCCCACCAGATTGTTTGGGATCGTATGCCACTGCCAGATCGCATCCAGGCGGGGGTGATAGTAACTGTCACCCAAGTTAGCAGACGGAATCCAATTATTTTTACAAAAACATTTTAAGAAATAAATATAAAAATATAAATAAATAAATAAAGGGTTGGGTATAAATATAATATCTTGCATTTTTTGTAAATATCCCTGTATAGCTCCAGCAGCCTTGCATCCCCTTATCCAGGTCCACGTTTTGGAAAGTTCCTGCAGCAAGATCTGCTTTGATTGGTTGGCCATCAAAGCAAAAGGTCGGGCACTCATGGCCAGTAACGGACTTAAGCAAGGTAGCCCAGGAAAGAATAAGTATGTCCGCTGTCAATGGGCAGGTTTCAACTTTCCAGTCGACAGCTACGCTGCCTGGTAGGTCTTCCTGGCCATAGTCAAGGTCAGGGAAGCTTGTATATCTCTCTCCTAATGTAGGATCCATGACGTTCGGAACCGAGTCCAAATATATTATTTTGTTAGCAAGAAAATATAGAACAATGAGAAAGCCTAGCAGAACGAAAATATATATTCCCCAAGATCAGATAACAAGGATTTATGAAAATCGTATCATCTGCTCGCAATTCTTGGCGAACGTGGGGCCAGTTGGAGGTCTCCGGGCCGATATCTAGCTGATTCTCTTGAACAGTGGACGCATACGCGGTGCTCTGCGCAGTAAAGGGGGTCAAGGTCCTTGCGACAAGATATTATTCTCTAGGCGTGTGCTATCTGGAAGCGGGGATCCTGTCGCATTTTGTTAGGGCCCACCAGAACATGAAATAGTATCAACGTCCCCATCGCGTGCTGGCATTCTGAAGAAAGAAGCAAAAACCCACTCCACGACAAAACGGCCGATCCGCAACGAAATTGTGACCACACATATTTCACAGTATGGGGGTTCACTCACGTGAATGTTTAGCGATACTTCCAAAGCCCGATGAATTGAAGCCAAGGATAGATGTAGCGATTCGTGACTTTCGAAGTGAGGGGTCATATTTACTCAGGGGGGCAGAGGAAAGAATTTGAACACTAGTAGCGTTGCCTGCCCAGTCATTCCAGGGTTTGGCTGTATCCCCGCAGCCCAATGACGAAGAAAATAAATATTATTTGAAAAATATTCCTTATCGACCGGAGATACTAGGGGATGTCGCCATCATTGTGGTTCTTGGTTGAAATCCGCTTCTCGCTGTTCGGAAACATCAGGCGATGTTCGGCATTGTGACGCCGGTGGTCGGGACGGATCTAATCTTATCTCCTCACTGATCTAGCTCTTCCGCTGCCCAACCACAGCGAGTTCCAAGATTGAGTTTGCCTGCGTTGGTTACGTTGGCTGCTGTCAAACTGCCACCTGCCCGTTTCATTCCTGCAGGATACTTTTACGGAATCTATAACTCGTCAAGTGTCGTCATATTGGAGCTAGCGGCCAATGCTTGCTTTTCCCCTGGCCATATTTTACAGTTCAACCCCCCACATTTCCACGATAATTTCCCGCCAGCAATACAGTATTCGCACATCAACACAAGTATAATAAAATAACTTCTTAGCCTGCCAGAAATGCTAGAGGGAAGGGGATGAGAAGGAAACGTGTAACGTAATGCATATATATATACACTCTAGGCTTCTGGAAGAAAAACGAATTAAAATATAGTATATAACAAGCAACAAAATCATCGTGAGGTGAGTAGAAATAAAAAATTAAAAAAAAATTGACCCGCCAATCCGCCCAATCCACTCACAATCGTAACATTCAAACCATTTATATAAAAAAGAAATATAAAACCATAAAAATATAAAAAATAATCATCACCATCAAATCTATACTGCATCTTCAGCCGCAACGCTCCTGTACACCATACCAGAACCAGCCCTACTTCCCCCCGACCTAATCATCAATGGCATATCGAATAGGCGAGTGTAATTTACAACCTCGCCGTCCAACATCGCACTTCCCGTATCCCGCTTCCCGAAATATGGCTCAGTATCGCACCAAAAGTCTTTGCAATTCGTAATAACACCACGCGAAAAGGGGTTTCGATATCTACCAGCGCCACGCCGATCCAGTCCATCCTGCGCTGTGGCCACGAAGGTATCCAGACCCAACAACCTTTTCCATTGAGATAGGCAGCCGTGGTCGTGGCGGTGTGGAGGTGGTCGGCGGTGCGATGGCACTGTTGGTGGGATTGCGGGGTCCGGTCCCTGGCCCGTGGCAGAAAGGCCACCAAGATCAACTGAAGTGGTGCCTGTCGTAATGGCGGAGGTAATGGCCTGTGAGGCGGAGTTGGAATAGTCTAATGTGTGTCCCCGCATACTTTCGTATGTGGTTTGGTTGCGGGATATCTGGACAAGCTGAACAATACAGAGCATGCTCACCCATATAAGTTGACCACTGGTCCATATCGTGAGGACGATGGTGAAAGTATCCCGGCTGAAGATATCACAGAGTGTTGAGGAAAGGATGTTGCATTCTGCATTGGGAGGTACAGGAATCAAATCGATATCTGTTACTTCGTAAGCATGGTTTTCTATTTCATCGTCTCCCCCCCCCCTCCCCTTCGTTTTGTTGAATATCAAGTGTCAAGACTTACGAGCCATTACTAATCGAATAAAGAAAACGATACCAATTTCCATGCTAAAGATATACAGAATAAAGTGGCGCAAGTTATTTGCGCCAACGCAATTGTCGATCCACGGGCAATGGCTTTTATCCGCCCCAGTTTGGTTAGCCTCAAGTAACTTACATAAATAAAACTGGGCATGGATTGGATTTCAAAATGAATACTCACTGGTCGTGCTTTGAGACGCAGCGCTTACAACGTCTGCAATGCTTGCTGCGTAAGGGCTTTCTAATCATGCAATATACACAAAAGTTGTCTTCGTCAAACTTCCAGATTTCAAAAAGTTTTGTTATCGTGTCCCTCTGTTGATTTCTGCTGCCCGGTTTAGGGACAAAACCTGGGTCTTCGAGCATTGCTAGACCGTAGAAATATGCTGTCAAACCGAAAAATACCGCGAAAAAAAGGTTCAAGAAAGGATGCGAGGTATATGTATCTATGGTTCAATATTAGCGATCAAAGATAGGTCTTTGAACCAAAAGGAGAATATTTGTTTTGGGTCTTACTTGGTAGCACTTTCGAGATCCAACGGACCCCAACCCAAAATAGGGAGCCCGCAAAAACACCTGCAAGGAACGGCTATATCGACCGTGTTAGAAACAGTTTTACAGCGCTATCCAAACACTGGTGGTGTGGAAATATATCAAGGGAAATAGGGAGGAAGTATCTCCTGGCCCGGAAAATGAACATACCGTTTTTTGTAACTCTCTATACTCCGGAGGGCCGAGATTAGCAACCCGTTGCGCAATCCACTGCATGCCAAACACAATCCCTATGGTAACCGGAATAGAAATATATATAACCATATTGCTGAGTGTAAAGATAGAAAACAAAATGACAAGGAATGGCCAAAAGAAGAAGAACTTCGACGTGAACTGTTTTGTCCGTACTAGATTCGTCAACCCCAATGGCAACATTCGAAGATTCCCCTCCCGGTCATAACCACATTCGTTGAGAGCTCGATACCACACGTGGGCTGTTTTCATTTCCTCCGCTACTACCGCGGGCGTCTTGCCATCGCGAGTCTTTGCGAACCGGTCCGAGCCATACTCTATGATCTTCTGAACGCAAGCCGGAGAGCCTTTAACCAATGCCCAGTGTAGTGGCGACAGTCCCCCTTCGTCCACCGCGTTTACATTAGCCCCCCATCGTAGAAATAGATCCACACAGGCCGGAAAACCTTTGTACGCTGCCCACATCAAGCCAGTATGGCCCTGAGGGTCGGTCACGTCGACGGGGATTTCTTGGTGTAGAAGGAGGACCAGGAGGAACGCATTTCCATCGATGGTTGCAAGATGTAATATGTTATATCCTTGGATATCGGTCAACAGAGGGTCCGCGCCGTGGTTGAGTAATAGGTTCACAATGTAATAGTGGCAGCGCTGAGCTGCCCACATCGCCGCTGTAGCGACAGACTCGCCGCCTTTCGCATTCACGTCGGCCCCGGACTGGAGAAGGAATTTGCAAAGGGCATACTGGTTGTTTATTGCCGCCCACTACAACACATCAAAACGTGAGATTCGAACAGTTAACCCACGACTCTTGTTCCCAACTCAAGCCAAACAACCCAGGCAGGGGGGTGGGAACATTTCTATTTTTCACTCACATGCAAAGGCGTAATACCCTCTTCATCTGCATATCTGGCATCAAATTTCCCACTTTCGAATAACTTTTGTATAGCCGCTATTTCTCCCAAGCGAGACAGTTGCATAATATCTTCCTCGAGGGGAAGAGCGGGTTTGTTGTTGTTCCCATCGTCTGGTTTGATATCCTTCAATTCCAGCTCATCTTCCCGTGTCGAGAGTTTTGGAGGGGCGACGGCCGCTTTTCCGGTTGTCAGAGATGTAGAGCTCGAATTTCTACCTATGGAGCCTTGAGCATCCTGGGATGTGGATGAGGAGGACATTGCTCCGCCCCGGAAGGCCGTCGTCGAGGATGGTGCTGGGGAAAAAATGCGCCGGGGTAGAATGTAACGACGTGTTGGATGCGTTTCTCAGTTGAGAAATTCGATCATTTCGCCATTTCAGGGGGACGAGTCAAGAGGGGAGGATCAAAATTCTGGCTTGGCTGGCCAGTGAAAGAATGGAGTCTGTTTCTCCTCCCGGGAAAATATCCCGGCTGGCCTTATTATCGAGAGGCGGCTAGGGGCGAGTAGTATTTATGGGAGCTGCGGATTTCGTATTGAGCTGGCCCAATGCGGTTTAGGCGTGTGAGACCAGGATTCAAATGTCTAACAAATACTCCATACTCTGATATGCTCCAGAGTTCTTCAACGGCAATGTTGTTATGTTGTATTATTATTGTTGTTATTGTTGTTGTAGTTTATTATTTTATTGGTTTTTTATTTTTTATTTATTTATTTTTATTTGTTTTTTTGATTTGTCTCAGTTATTTAATAAATCTTAAGTGTTAAAAAAAAAAAAATAAAAAATCTCAATTCATTTTCATCAGCTAAAAAACGCCCTACAATGCCGTATATT
>LGUA01000197.1:0-25877 GCA_001660665.1 Emergomyces africanus
CTGGTTTGATCATTTTAATACCGCCGGCAGGCGCATCGAAGGGAATTTTCGTAGACTTCGAATTTGATGTTTTTGTAGCTCCCTCCTTTGTGCCAGTAGTCGCATCGGTATTTGTATTAGTTTCTTTTTTTGAGTCCCCGGTTTTCGTCGGGGCTTCAGTGGTTGCGGGATCCTCCGTTTTCGAAGCAGAGTTTTCTGAGAGATATTAGTAAGATGCAGACAAAAATAAGAAGACGCTCATTTTCCTTAAAATTAAAATATATCAAAAAATCAAAAACTCACCTTGATCTTGCCGCCGTGCAAAAGCAACCGGCTGTACTATATTGATAACCTTGCCATCCCCCAAAGAGGCCTTCACATAAGACACTAGTAAAAGCAACGAACAAAGGATGAATATGTGGCTGGAGGCCCGCATCTTGACTCGACCGTTTGGAACGTTTCTAAAACGGAGATGGCCAACTCAACCAGTGTGCAGGCTCTCCCGCCTCCAAAAAAAATTGAAAGGCACGCACGGCCGGTCTCACTCCAACACTCAGAACAATATCCCAAACACACAAAAAATAGAAAGAAGAAGAGAGGGGGAAAACAAATTTGTCTTCCTGAAACAAGGATTGGGCGATTTATCTGAAATATATTAATCACGGTTCAAATCTGGCGGCGCCACTGATTTCCCGCTAACGTCCTTTTTCAAAAAATATATATTTCAAGGACTAGCAAGTTGGTTTTCGAGTTTAGGTTGTTGGCTGATAGTTTAACGGTGTGCGAGTTTGTGTTGGCAGTTAAGGGATTGTCCGAATACTTTGATTGAGGGTCAACGACAGGGACAGGGCGGACGAACGGTGTGGTGTGGTAGTGATGGTAATAATAAATTATTTCTAAATGCTCTGGTGGAGAGAAAGAGAGAGAGCGAGAAACAAAGAGAAAGGTCCCCCAAAAAAACGAATGTTTGGCGAAAACAATGCTGCGTTAAAGATATAGAAGATTCTAAAGGCTTGAGAGATGTTGATATCCAAATAGTGAGAGAGAGGCCGAATCGACAGAGGTGTTCGTAGCAAGAGAGCGAAAGCGAGAGGACCCGAGGTTGGGGGGAGACAGCGACGGAGACAGGAGGAGGAGGAGGAGGGAAAGGAGACTGACGACAGTGACGTGAAGCTTGACGGTGGAGGTGGAGGAGGAGGAGGAAGGAGGAAAAGAGGACGAAAATGTCTGAGACCTCGCCAGCCACGTGACATCCACCGAGCAAGACACAGAAACTAAACAAGGGGGGGCTAGACTGGGGGCCGGTGCTATTTTTGGTTCCCTTTTTTTTCTTTTTTTTTTTTTTTTGACCCAATGCGGGATCAGCCCTGTTTCAAAAATCCTCATATACATGCATCTACTGCGTACGTAGTTGGCTTATCCCTGAGTGGGAGCATGGTATATTGCATGGAGTCTGCATGGAATGTACATACAAAAAACAACAGTGTAAACAAAGGAGCTCGCACCACAGAAAAGTTTCCATGGTTTGCAGGTTATGTTTAAATTAACTCTGTCGTTCCCTTGGTTTTCTTCAATGCGTTCCTGGGCCTCGTTCAACTTCCCAAGGTTGCCATGTAGAAGAATATTTTGTACTATATACATGCATAATATACTTCTAGAAAACAAAAGCAACTACGATTTTTATCATCGGCCATTATCTACTCAAACTGCCAACATGAAACAAGTAGTTTCCAAATCACGGTTAAAAAATAAAATAAAAACCTTTCACCCAGCATACTCTGGTCGAAGCACCCATTTCCCCCTCGCCCTCCCCCCCGTCTTCTCCAGTGCAGCAATCGTTCGCAACATCTCCTTAAACTCCATCGTTGCGCGGGGCGAGTCGCAGAATCGATTAAAATGGTCAATGAGGTTCTGCGTGTAAACAGACCCGCCGTGCCCCACGATATAATCGCGAATCATTTTCAGAAAATCCTTGCCACGCGGTTTGGTGCCGCTGCTGCTGCCGCCACCGCTACTGCCACCGCTACTACTGATGATGTTGCTATTATTATAAGTGATCGCTCCTAGTGTCCCAGAACGAGGCGTGCTAGTGGCCGATGCATTGCTGCTGCTCCCGGCAACACCCCGACCGCTCCACCCTCCCACGGTGCGGTTTGTGAGATTGGCTAGGAGGCTGGCGGATGATGGGCCTCCTGTGGCTCTGCGAATGGTGCTGCCGCCTCCGAATGCGAGTGGAGATGAAACAGTGCCACGCGGCTGCATCGTGTCCTCCGGCCGGCCTGCGACCCCGAACTGACCGGTCCAGGTGGGTGTGCCAACCGGGATGGATTTGGCGAGTTCGCCTGCCTTGAGGAGCTCCCTGGCCGCTTCAGATGCTACCTTCTTAGCCTCGGCTTCGATAATTTTAGGATCTGCTTTTATAATACGTTTGCCATTGATGATTTGTTCGTGCTCGAGCGCGGAGTGCACGCCGGAACGGGCAAATATACCCTCCATTAATCGCGCTTCTGAGTTTGGGGCGGTTTTATCATCCGTTTCAGAAGCGCTTGGAGTCTCTGGGGGGGCTTGAAAGCGTTGAAGAGATGACACGCCTGTGACGCGACTAATCTTTTCTTGTTCTTCACGGTCTTCCTCAGCATTATTTCCCTCAGTTATTGCGTTACTTTGGTTACCATGGCTTGCACCGTGCGCAACCTTAGATTCCTCAAACGTAACCTCCGCATCTTTGAACAGCTCACTCGTCTGCGTGGGTCCGTCATTCCCAAGGGTAAACAAATCATGCAAATCGCTCATCTGGAACGTCTGCCGCTGTTTTGGGTCCCTCAGGATCTTGTTGGTCAAGAATTGCTTAAAGATTTGGCGATGGTAAATTTTCTCCTCAATAGTCCCTGCTGTCATAAGTCTGTATATAGTAACCTCACGTTTTTGGCCCAATCTCCAAGCCCTCTCGCGGGCTTGAACATCCGTTGACGGGTTCCAATCCGGATCGTAAATGATAACACGATCGGCACCCGTCAAATTCACACCGAGGCCACCAACTTTGGTGGTTAGCAGGAAGACATGGATGTCTGGATTATTATTAAACTCATCAACAATGTGTTGCCGAAGCTTAATTGGTGTGTTTCCGTCCATCCTTTGGTATTTAAACCCAGTCATTGATTTTATGAAACGCTCAAGAATATCCAGCATGATTCGATGCTGAGCAAATAGTAGAGTTTTGTGACCTGTATCTCTCCACAGCTCCAGCAGTGACTTGACGACTTGCATCTTTCCTGACTTGGAGGCACTGCCGTAATTGTAGCTTGTTTTTTTGGATAACGTCTTGTGCTCCGGCAGGTCAGGGTGATTGCAAATCTTGCGGAGCATATCAATGCCATACAGAGCCTCTCGGCGACCTCTGAGAATTGATGACATCTCATTAGATCCCAAAAAAGCCTCGTACGCGGACCTTTGTATTTTTGTCAGTTTACAGAAGAGCACCTGTTCGCTCTTCTTGGGAAGGTCGGCAGCAACGTCGATTTTAAATCGCTGAAGTAGGTACGGGCTGATGGCATCTTTCAGCGTTTCTGCGCATTTGGCAGCGGTTTGCACCTGTAGATTTGATGCATTTGCATATCCTCCCTGGCGGATTGGGAATTCGAACTGGTTACGGAAATTGACTAGCGTTCCCAATCTCATGGGAAAAACAAAGTCAAACAACGACCAAAGTTCAGTTAAGTTGTTCTGCATGGGCGTTCCGGAAAGAATGAGACGGTGTGCAGTACGTAATTCCTTGCAGTGGATCGTAATAGCTGTATCTGGATTGCGAATCTTGTGCCCTTCGTCAAGGATGGCGCAACCCCAGTCGACTGGAATTAGTAAAGAAGAGTAGGTTTGTAACCCGGAGTAAGTGGTCACAAGCACATGGCCTTCGTCCAAGACACGGTTTAAAATCCGTTTCGCCGCCCTTTGTTCTTTTGAGAGTCTGCGTGGTTGATCTGGTTCCCATAGCTGGGATTCCAATCGTGCGTCTGCATAACTCTCGCTTCGCAAGTTTATCATACCACTCCCTGAAGTGTGCAAAACAGACACTCGAAACGGGGCCCACCAGCGATGGAATTCGTTTACCCACTGCTTCATAACAGTTGGAGGACAAACGACGATGACAGGCTTGGTCAACTTCTTGCTATGGTGCAGCCCAGCCAGGAAGGCAATGACTTGGATTGTTTTACCAAGACCCATTTCATCACCGATTATTCCCCCTACCTTTTGTTGGTACAGCTCCCAAAGCCACTGGACTCCTGTCTTCTGGTAGTCGAATAGGTAGGGATATATATCTCCGGGGATGTGATAACCGCCATCTAGCACTGTGTCTGGAACCTTGGGATGAGGTAAGAACCACTCGTCGTCAGATCCTGAACGAGTATTGTCATCTTCCAAGGCATTGGTAGCTTGACCGTCAGGCTCATTCTGAGCTCTTTTCCGTGCTGCTGACCTCCGATGTACCCAATTTTCCAATCGAGATTGATATACCCTCTCATCGCCGTCATCCACCCCTTTAAAATCCTCCACGACCTTTTCAACGCTCTTCTTTCTGGCTTTCTTAGGCCGCGTCTTTCTTGACTTCCCTTCAGATGAATCGGAAGCCAAATCCCACTCTGCCGATGAATATTCGTCTCCAGAGGCAACAAACACTCCGGAGTCAACGCACTCCACATCAGACGTTGAGCTTGATCGCCTAGAGGACAAAGGATGAGGTGCGCCCAAACTATGCCCGTCTTTCTTCTCAGCACCCAGCTGAGGGTGGGATCCAACCTTCCGGCGTTTTTGTGGGCGCGAAAGAGACAAATCAACGGAATCACTCTCTGCGCTTGCCTCATCGTAATCAAACCCCGGAAGGAGTAAGTGGCGATGAGATGGTTCACGACCAGAAGTACAACCCTGTAGAGCCAATTCCTGCTCTCGCTCATCTTCCGCATCGATCAACGCGTCCCTTAGTGTCATGGCTATATCAGACGACCCCGCAGCGCCCCCTTCCATCCTTGAGAAAGGTGTAATTTTGCCGGTCCGTATCAGAAAATCTCTTCGAGGCTCATTTGGAAGTCTCCCAGGCCCAGACGCCTGGCCTGCCTCCTCAAGTCCCTGATGCCTCTCATCGATACGTTGTTGGATCTGCCCGAGGTCAACATCGAGAGATGATATCTGGGCTTCTAGGTTCTCTATTTCTGCGGCGAGGCGAACACGTGCAGCTGTTCCTACTGGTTGGGAGAGTCGCTGGTGTAATTTCAAGATCTGGGATTCTAATTTCCTGCAACGTAAATATTGTCAGTTTGCAATTTTCAGTTACAGAAGGGGGGGGAGGATGACGAAGTAAGGAAATTTTCATACGATTTCTCTACTTTTGTCCGTTCCAACCGTCTATAGTCCCTTTCATCTGCTTGCTCGATAAGGAGCTTGTCCGCCTACATGGGGTTGTCCAAAAAGTAAGAACAAGTTTTATCGTTTAGATTGATTTGCTCGTCAACAAGGAACAGAAAACCCTACTACGCACCTGGCGACCAATATCTCTTTCCAAATCATCTTGATCTCGCACATCAGCCTGGAGCTCTCGCAACCGACTTGACTCCGCATCCGGTACGGCAGCAGTCGATTGCGAAGGCCCCGGGATGGATGTTTTTACGTCCTGCAAAACGTTCTGGCCAGTCAGAGCTTCTTCGGCCGCTTGCGCCACCACTTCTGGTAGGTCTGCATTATGGCTTTCATCCAACTTATTATCCATGGTTATCAGTTCAACTTCCAAAGGCGAAGATGAAATTTCAGGTCAGTGGACTATTGCTAGCCATGTGGCTTCGTCGGAGCATCGAAGGGCATCTGTATAAATTTCGACGAGGACCTTTGTAATAAAATGGCCATTCGTTCCTGTGCTATCTATCCATATGTAGCCACCCTTTTTTTTTTTTTTCTTTTTTCTTCTGTTTCCACCAATGTCCAAGATGTCTGGAGAGAGCGAGAGAGGTAAGGTGTGATTACGGCTATTTTGTTAAGAGAAAAAGAAAAATTGTGAGCGGTATTGAGATCACAGTCTTTGTCAATTTGTTTGCAACTCGCCGCCTGGTTATTTAAAAGAGAGAAGAAAAAAGTTAGTCTGAGCAGGCGATCCTAGGCCAGCTTGACATCTCAGCAACAGCAAAATTGGCTGCTTGAAGAATAACGATAATACCCGGTCTTCCAGCCACCTTATTTGACTGGTTACTATCGACACGTAACTGCTGCTCGAACTGCGCTGCTGCGGGTGTTTGTCTGTTCTCGTATTTGTAGATTGACTACGCATAGTGGAATGGAATGGATGACTCGAGATGGCATGCCAAGAGTTAATAATCTTGGTTAGTCATCGGGAGGGTTAGTCATTCATCTCAGTATCGTTACAATTCTAGAAGGGGTGTTTATTTCGCTGTGTTGGACATGTTGCTGGCGGTCAGAGATTCATTGAAGGGGAAAGGAGGGAATTCTTCCTCTAGGGTTTAAAGGGCTTGTTGTCTCCAAGCGCAGTTATTTAATTTACTCAGATCAATCCCCAGCCAGCCTCTTGTTTGATTTGCCACAGCCGATAATGACGGGGGGAGAATCTTGAATACCTACCACTACTACGGAGTACACAACTCTGTACTTCGTATACTATCAATAAACAATAACACCAACAAACAACATGGATTCAGTCCTAATCAGGGATTTATCTGGTTTATAATGTTCTTATGACAAGTGAGGGTGGGAAGAGGAAAGTTAGAACAGATCAACCTCGTCCTGATCAGAGATTATTTGAAGGAGAAAAGAATCAACACAAACGACGACTGACGAACGACGAACCTCCGTTTCCTTTAATTGAGCAGCGGCGCCAAGTGAGAAATCCAAGGCGGTCTGCATTCTCTCTCTCTGTCTCTGCCCTGAATTTGATGTATTTAAGATTGTCCCTTGGCCATTCTATTTGCCTCCCCCAACCCCAACCCCGCCCTTTCCTGCTGTAGATGGGAAAAAGGGATTCCCACTTAAAGCCCCAAATATTTATATTGGCTGTTATCTGGCTATGGGAACTCGTATATTATTAGAGGGCGGGGGGTAACCATCTCTCTGGCTACCTCGGGGCAATTATATTGTATTAATATGCAATCGCTGTTGCATTGCCCATGTAAATCTGTTTGCGGTAAAGCAGCAAAGTTCTGGTAAACTGGTTATGTATGTACGTTTAAATAAGCAGAAACATTTGCTGAGTAGTAAAAGATCATTAACTCATCTGCATGCTGCTTACGAACCGTGTACGGGCTTCTTTATGTACCTCTGTCTTCCGTAGTATGATGATGGGATGTAGCCAAAGAATCCATCGGACCCCCCGGTGGCTGGGGAAGAATAAAAGGATTGTTCATACAAGTCCTTTCTTGTGCATATATCTATGTATCAAAGATATTCTTTATCTTTTATCTGCAGGTTAATTTCTTGAATATATATATAACAGTATATATTCTTTCCATTTCTTGAATTGAAGTGGGTTAAATTTATTAGAGTATTTACACTCCGTACTGTGACTTCTTGGGCTGGATGTTCTTCGGGGGCTTGGCTCACCCTTCTCTCTCTAAATATCTTTTGCGTGGTATTCCCCATCGCATCCCTCACCAACTTCCACTCCACTTCTCGCAACAACTCACAAGTTATCATTTCCACCCTCGCCCTGTCAACTCCAGTCGCCTTTCTTTGCGTCTCTGGTCGATCGTGTCTTGAGATCTTGTTGGTCGAGTTGCTGAGTTGCAGTCTTGGGGTTCCTTGATTCCCCTCCCCTCTCTCCTCTCCATTACCCAGTCCCCAGTGCCTCTTAAACATAAATACGACTACCCTTGCGGCGTCTCGCTACACGGCACCTTGCACACGAGATATTCAGTTATCTTCTCCCCCACCCTTTCTTAACTCAGGAAGAAGAGCTGTCTTTTGTCTTTTTTCTTCTTCTTTGATTGTTGAGTTTTACTGAGCTTCTGCATGGATATTCAGTGGTGAGCACAAAATCGCGACTCCACTCTCGGTTCAGCCCAACCCCCAACCCAACCTCCAACCTGAACATGAGCCGTTGCGCCAAACCGTCTACCTAGCATCAGCTCCCGTGCTGTTGCATCTAAAAGCTTTCTATCCTTCCCCTGCCACGAATGTGCTTTGCTTTGCTGGTACGTACTTCCATTTACTCCAAACCCGTTCGTTCCCTTGCTGCCCTGTGCGCTCCATTCCACTACTGATCCTGACGCTAAGGCACCAGACAGCTAACTCCACACGCCCAATCGCAGCGGCACCCACACTGACCCGACGCTCGCCTATCGCAGCTGGGGTGTGAATTTACCCATATCACTGCCTGGTTTTTGCGAGAATTTCAGCATGGATCCGCAGTGGCAGGCCTATGCCGATGCCACCTCTGGTCGTTCCGGCCAGTTTAACAATGGTCTTGGGGGTCATCCCCCACACCAGACACAGAAATACCCAGCTACGAGTCCTGGTAGTGGCGGACAATCTCAGCAGCAGCAGCCTCAGCAGCAGCATCAAGCCCCTATGGGATACACATATGAAACCTATCAGACTCCAGGAACATCAGCCAAAGCGCCATCTGGTAATTCAATGTCGAAGGCTGTCTCCATGACCTCCTCCCCAACACCTCTCGCTGGCGAGTTCGTAGATCCGGATGTCACAATGGAAGACGCAGACCCTTATAACCGTGCCAAATACGCTACCAAACCGAGTCACCATCAACGTAGCTCATCCCAGTTTCTATCGAGTGAAGAATCAACTGCTGCACGCAGATATTCTCCCATGAACGTTATTTCTCCTACTCAGCCGTACACCGCCAGTCCCAATACCTCACAGAACCCATACACTTTCCCGCCAGCTGGGTCGTCGACAAGCGCTCGGCCGTCACCTACAAGAGCGAATACATTTTCCTCTCCTCAAAACTACCAATCTCCACCATGTATGTCTACTCTTTCCATTATCGTATCGCCTTTGTTGTCCTTATTCTTGATTTCTACTTCGATCAATTAAGTTGTATACTTACGGTACTGTGAAAAATAATCAGCTGGTACCACCTCGCGTCAGCAACCCCGCTTGCCTATGCTGCAGCCGCCGGCGGACATGGGCCCCGATCAGTACTATCCGCATTCTGCGACTGCTCAGCTTAACCCCGCTTTTGGACAGGACATGAAAGCTAGAGGCCCTGTGCCCCAACATAACAACCCGCAACAACAGCAGCAGCAGCAGCAACACCAAGGGGCCCTGTGCCCAAGTTTGTAAAGATCCAGTCGACGCAGGAGTTGCAACCAAGAATAAATGCTCAACCAGCATTTCGGCGCGCCAACCCTGAAGGTGGATTCATCAGTGTATGTTTGAGCACTTACTGATTTGAAAAGTCATAGCCGAAATCAAAGATTTTCCGGGACTGACATCTTTTGGTAGCCCTTACAAGCCTTAACTACGCATTTACCGTCGAGTTACCGAATATGTAATCCGTCATTTAAGTACGAATCGTCGAGGAATCCGCGACGCGTCCTTACAAAACCAAGTAAAGGTGTCAAAAATGATGGGTATGATAACGATGACAGCGACTATATCCTCTATGTCAATGATATTCTCGGAAGCGAGGAAGCCAATCATAAGTATGACCATCAGTTAACCCCACATGTCGTCAATACACTAGGGGTTGTAACTCCGATTTTGGAACAAATTGCTAACGTTCTCCAAGGAACCGGTACCTTATTCTAGACGTTTTAGGACAAGGGACATTCGGCCAAGTTGTGAAATGTCAAAACCTAAAAACCCAGGAGGTTGTCGCGGTCAAAGTTGTCAAAAACAGAACTGCTTACTTTAATCAAAGCATGATGGAAGTATCAGTTTTGGATCTGGTATGTCGGGCAACCCTGTCATACTGTTGCTAACATTACTGACATCATATCCTATCTAGATCAATAGCAAACTTGATAAGAATGACGACCATCATTTGCTCCGCCTCAGGGATACATTCATCCATCGACAACATCTCTGCTTAGTGTTCGAGCTGCTCAGTGTGAATTTGTATGAACTAATCAAACAGAATCAATTCCGCGGCCTGAGCACTACGCTTGTGCGCGTATTTGCACAACAACTACTCAACGGCCTGTCCCTCCTGAACAAAGCTCGTCTAATACACTGTGATCTTAAACCTGAAAATATACTTCTGAAAAAGTAGGGTACATTCCTAGGCGTCAACACCTTTTTCTACATTGTTTTCTTTACTAACCTATCTCCTTTTCCTCACGCAGTCTCGAAAGCCCGATAATAAAAATTATCGACTTCGGATCAGCATGCGATGAGAGACAGACTGTATATACATACATCCAGTCTAGATTTTACCGCTCACCCGAGGTTCTCTTGGGGTTACCGTACGTATTAGTTTCGGGGAAACATCTTTTGATCTCTACTAACTTGACTAGTTACTCCTCGGCTATTGACATGTGGTCTTTGGGCTGTATCGTAGTTGAGCTTTTCCTAGGCCTTCCATTGTTCCCTGGATCTTCGGAATACAATCAAGTATCCCGAATCACTGAAATGCTGGGAATGCCTCCAAATTGGATGCTTGAAATGGGCAAACAATCAGGAGAATTTTTTGAGAAAACACAAGATGAGTTTGGCCGTCGAAGCTATAGACTTAAGAGCATGGAGCAGTATTCTCGGGAACACAACACGAAAGAGCAGCCGAGCAAAAAGTATTTCCAAGCAACGACACTGCCGGAAATCATTCGTAGTTATTCGATGCCGAGAAAGAATATGAAGCAAGCGGAGATCGATAGAGGTAAGCTTTCCAGTTATATCATTCGATGAAATTATTACTTCAATGATTGGCCTTCACTCACATGTTACAGAAATGAATAACCGCGTCGCATTTATTGATTTCGTTCGCGGGCTTCTGAACATAAATCCTCTTGAGAGATGGTCGCCACAGCAGGCAAAACTCCATCCTTTCATCACGCAACAAAAGTTCACACAACCTTTCGTACCGCCAATGAACCTCAAGGCCTCAGCATTGAACAAAACCGTCGCACCTGGTGTGCAGCAACAGCAACAAGCGGAAGCTGCTAGCAAGCAACGTGCTGCCCAGGCACAAGCCCAGGCTCAGTCTGCGGCCCAATCATATGCTCTCCAAATGAATAATCATTACACTCCAACCGCACACGGGCAGCCTCCCCCAGTATACAACACCATGTACACACCTCATCAACAAGGTGCGCCTCCACCATACCCTTCCCAGCCGGGTGCATACGGCCACCAAATGCCCATAATGCAGCAGCCAGCCAGTCATATTCCCCAGCAACAGTTCGCACCCTCCCAAAGTCTATACGCCCAAGCTACAACTAGAGCTGGGCGGCAACGAGCCTCTACGATGGACCAACAGCAAGGCGGGATACCCCAGTCGATCCAACGAGTTGCGAGCCATCTTGATCCAAACGCGCCGATTCGATTGCAGCCAAGCCCTGCGTACTATCCGCCGCCCGCAGACGGTTATGGCGATACTTCTGCCGCTGCAGCTGCCGGGCGTCGAAGGGGAAGCCGGGCCGGAGCCAGTGGGACTGGGACCCATGGACGCAATAACAGAGATTTCATCCGTACCCTTGAAGACGGCGCCATGGGTGATAACTTTATGGGGCAGAATCAGTGGCATTGAATCAACGAACAATTGGGAAGCTGTAATGGTTTTATATATATATGTAGGATAAATTTTTTTGTTGCATCCCGTCGTATTGGATGCTTCCCGGATCAACTATCATTTTCAGGACCAAGCAACAGAGGGGTTTCGGTCGGTGGATCGTCATTTTTCAAACTCCCCACGCCATTTTACAGTGTTTATATGTGTGCATGGCAGATCGTGTTTGAAGAAATGAAGAGCATTTTATACCCCGAACCCTGCTCCTTGGGTTGGACGGATTTGGTTTTTGGAAAAGGGTCACACTTTTTTTTGGGGCAAGACGTAGGTCTCTTGTCTCGTTTCTCTCCACCCTCTCCTGAAAGAATTATGGTTTTCAAGAAGTTGAAGTGAGGAGAAGAAGAAGAAGAAGGAAATATTTCCTACGACGACACGTGCCCTGGGGCAGGAATAAATGGGTATAAGGAACTTTGTATGAAATCGGGAATTAAGGAATTGGAAATGGGGTTATATTTTTATATTTTTATTTTCCTTATTTCGCGCTTTCTTTAAAAAAAAAGGGTTAGCCTTTCCGTTATTTCTTGTCGGCTTCTTATTCCTCCCCCTCCCCAACTTGCAGATGGAAAATGCCTTTTGAGGGTGGAAGTGGAACTTTGGGCTTGGGGATGGGAATAGTACTCAACAGATGGTTGGATTGCGATGATTAACAAAATACTCTATCCCTCCTGTATCTCTCTCTACCTCTTTTATTTTTCCCGCTGAATATTTTGGACAGTCCAAACCTTCACCCCTTTATTCCCGTTGTCTAGTGTCTCTTTTTCGTCATTTCTCCCTTTTTTGTTATATTGTTCCCTGAAATTTTATATTTTGCCAAATTTCTACTTTTTCCCACCCCTTCCCCCATTCCCTCTTCCTATTACTCATTCTCCCATATCGTTTCACCGTCTGCACCCCTTTCTCAATCCTTTTTTTGGGGTTTTTTTTTGGGTTTTTGTTTCCTTGGGCATAGCGTTGGCGTGTTGGGGCCTTTTGTTGGTTTGACTTGTTTTATTTTATTTTTCGATAGGCATATTTATATACATATCTGCTTCACTTTTTTTTTCTTGTTTCACCAATTCTCTACCTTTGCTATTACCCTTTCACTCCCCTTTTTTTCAGTTTTCTAATCTATATATTTGGTGTCTCCTCCGATGATTTTTATTATGCCCTGGAATGTGAACCGTAATCATCACCATCGTTGTTATGTAGTTGCTCAGGTAATTTTTTACTCTTCGATATGAAAATTTCTTGCCGAATCAGCTATCATTTTAGTACGTCTTCATCGAGGCCCTTCGTCTTCCTTGTAATCCTGCCTGGTCCTGGCGCTGGTCCAAATGTGGTTTAGCGGGTCTCGCTTAAAAATTATCGTGGACTCAACCGTTCGCCATCAACCCAGACACATCAAATTTCTCCAGCCAGTTGGTGAATCAGACCTCCACCCAGCGACAAGAACCCGCGGGAAACTAAAAGGCCAACTTTTCTCTTTCTTTTCCCTACCTCGTGTGGCAAAGGCCTTCTTTTACACATAAAACCTGAACCAAGTGTTACCGACCCTAAACGCAAAAGACAGCAAGCAACCCTTCCTCCAAGCTTCTACCAACGTCAAGAGAAAAAAGGGAACGCCCCCAACCATGTCGCGATTTTTCCACGGAGGCGGGAGCGATAGCGATAGCAGTTCCTCGGATGAGGAAGAACTCTATAGCGATCGCGAGGAGGGACAAGCCCCTTCCGATGATGAAGAGGAGTCTAGCGAGGAGGAAGAGACCTCGGAGGAGGAGAGCAGTAGCAGTGATGAGGACGAACGCGGTGGTGCCTCCATATTCTTGAAACAAGATGCTGGTGGTGCTGGAGATGATGAGAGTGACGAAAGTGGGGATGAGCATCAGTTTACTATTGTGAAAAGTGCGAAGGATAAGAGGCTAGAGGAGCTTGAACAGACGATGCGGTTGATTGAGAATGCGGAGAAGATTAATGACTGGGCGGTTATTTCGACAGGTATGTTCATTTTGATTCATTTTTACTTTTACTTTTACATTTGATTACTTTTTTATTTATTTTATTTTTATTTTTTTTACCCTGGGTCGAGCTGAAGAGGATGGATATGTTGGTCGGGACGATGAAATGAGATCGATGAAATCAAATTGCTGATTTTAAACAGAGTTTGATAAGCTTAATCGGCAAAATATGAAAATCGTCCAATCCGGACCGACTCCGAAGATCTATATCAAGGCAATCGCTGATCTTGAGGACTTTATGAACGAAACCATCGCTGAACATCGTATTCGGTCAGTACTCTTGAAACTGAGATATTTACAGGTCGATCATATTAGCTGACATGTGTTTGCTGTTCTTCAGGCAATGTTGTCAGCGAATTCAATGGATATTTCATCCCTGGTTCGGGAGTCACCAAGAAGCAGTTTCTCGACAGCGTGAATCAGAGTGTGTAGGTATTCACCTTTTTTTCAGTTTAAAATGAGAATGGGATCCTCTGGAGTATGGCTCGAACTAACACGTCCCCAGGTTATATATTGTATACCTCTTCATAGGCAAGTTTCTGCTTGGTTATGTTTCAATGGTATGCGCACCTAGTCCGCAAATCAGACTCTAAAAATAAAAAATTAACCGTGTCAAGTTTTCTCTGCGCATGACGGGAATCAGAATCTCTGCCCGGCTTCGTCTATCGTATCTCCAAGCCCTATTCAGCCAGCCAATTAGTGTTTTTGATACACTCCCCCCTGGGCGCCCAACAAATACCATTACCACCTCGTCAAACGCGATACAAGCAGGTATATCTGATAAATTGTCCATTCTTGTTCAATCGTTGGCTCTGGTTATAGGCGCGTACGCCGTCGCGTTTCGCTATTCCTGGTCTTTGACATTGGTTTCGAGTGCTTCTATTTTGTTCATATCGATTGTGTATGGCACCCTTGTCCCGATGTTTATCAAAGTGCAAAAGAAAGTTGAACAGGCGGAGGAAAGGGCTTCGTCAATTGCAGGAGAAGCCCTCGGATCAATTCGTACCATTGTCTCGTGTGGTGCAGAAGGCCGGCTTGCGGCTAGATATGGAAAATGGGTTTCGGAAACGCGAAAACGAGGGATGCGTCTGGCACCGCAGGTCGGCGCGCAGCTCGCCCCGTCAAATTTTGCCATGTACGCCAGCTTTGCGTTAACGTTCTGGTTTGGTGTCAAACAATACGCATCGAATAATATACCTGACGTAGGCCCGGTTATTACGTGGGTCCTTTCCGCTTACAAGCATTTCTGCTGTTTTCATCACCCTGTCTGCGTATAGCTGATTCGTTTTTATTCTGCAAATAGGGTCATCTTTTCGGTTCTCATAGTGGTATCAACACTCTCGTTTATTGCAACCCCTATCATCGCGATATCCAAGGCGGTAAGCGCATCGACTTATTTTTTTGAAATGATCGATGCACCAAAGCCTAAAACGTCAGGATTGAAGGACGAAGATGTCTCAATTACGGATATTCTTTTCAAGGACGTGAATTTTTCGTATCCAAGCCGCCCAAATGTGAAAATTGTCAACAATTTGACGCTCGAGATCCCAGCTGGAAAATTAACTGCCCTTGTTGGACCTTCTGGGTGCGGGAAAAGCACGATTGTCGCGCTGCTGGAGCGCTGGTATCAAATTGAGGCTCATTATGAGGGCGACTCTGTACCGATCAACAATTCTCCACAACACGATAGTTCTCAGAAACAGGAAGAACTCACGATAGAAGCAACCCCAAACAGTGGGTCGATCACAATAGGGCCTCACAACCTTTATGACCTTGATCTTAAGTGGTGGAGATCTCAGATTGGGTTGGTGCAGCAGGAACCATTTACGTTTAACACCACTATCTACCAAAACGTTGCCTACGGTTTAGTGGGGTCAAAGTGGGAAAACGAATCCGAAGAAGTGAAAAGGGAACTCGTCAAGGAAGCTTGTCAGGAAGCATTTGCTTCAGAGTACATTGAAAGATTGCCATTGGTGGGTTTTGTTCTCTCCTCATCTGCTCCGATATTTTCTTAACAGTATGTATCATTTCAGGGATATGATACTATGGTTGGCGAGAATGGTTTGAAACTCAGCGGCGGCCAACGCCAGAGACTTGCAATTGCTCGCAGCATAATTAAAAGGCCGCCAATACTCATTCTAGATGAAGCCACGAGTTCAATAGATGTTCGAGGAGAACGCATTGTTCAAGAAGCGCTTGACCGGGTATCAAAAAATCGCACGACAATAACCATTGCCCATAGATTATCAACGATAAAAAAGGCAGATAATATCATTGTGCTGAAGGGAGGGGAGAGCGTTGAGCAGGGGACTCATGATGAGCTGCTTCAGTTGGAGGGGTTGTACCACTCGTTAGTGAAAAACCAACGCCTCGAGATGGGAGACGAGGGTCCCGATATACAAGGCGAGGCGGATCCAAAAACTCAATCAGATGATATGCAGATCCTCCTCAAAGAGGCTTCAAGAGTGGACACTGGTGGTGGTCCTGATCAAGAACCTGAATTGGCGTATAAAACAAAATCCCTGATTAACTCAGTCGGGCTGTTCCTCTGGGAGCAGAGAAAGCTCTGGTATCTTGATATTAGCATTATTATTGCTGCTGCTGGCTGTGGATGTAAGAGACACCTGCACATTAATCATATTGAAAGCTATGGGGGTTGTTCTTGTGATCACCTGTTGACAATTTATTACTTAGCCGCCTATGCCATCCAAAGTTATATATTTGCGCAACTCACGTTCGTGTTTCAGCTGACAGGTCCTGCTCTCATTGATCGAAGCGAATTCTGGTCCCTTATGTTTTTCATACTGGCTCTCTGCGTTGGCGTTTTTTACTTTATCTTGGGCTTCGCGTCGACCAGTCTGTCTGTGGTAAGGGTGCAATTTTGACCGTTGGGCCGTCCTAATGCTAATCCTTGCCAGTATATTTGCGGTACCTATCGCCAACAATACTTTGAGCACATCATTACGAAGCCGATACATTTTTTCGACAAGGAAGGAAACTCGACAGGCTCATTAGCAGCTCGGCTTTCCACCGACCCGACGCAACTTCAAGAACTCGTCGGCCACCAGATGGCATTCCCTCTTATTTCCGTATTTAATATTATTGGATGCATCTCGATGGCTTTTTCCTTCGGCTGGAAATTGACTTTGGTAGCATTATTTTCTGCTTTTCCGCTAATTATTCTAGCCATGTTTATTCGGGTCAGATATGAGGTACAATTCGAAAAGATGAATGTAGCTGTATTCGAGAGCAGTTCGCAGTTTGCGTCAGAAGCCATTTCAGCATTTCGCACAGTTACTTCTCTCACTCTCGAGGATACAATTACCAACCGTTACTCTGATCTGTTACAAGACCATGTCAAGAAGGCTTTTCTCAAAGCAAGGTTTGCTACGCTGATCTTCGCTGCTTCCGACAGCATAGAACTTCCGTGCATGGCATTGTGTTTCTGGTATTTGAGGTTGTTCTTCTTACATCAAGTTAACATGTGGCTAACAGCCATGTTTAGGTATGGAGGACAGCTTTTGAGCACGTACGAGTACGACGTCCTCCGCTTCATGGTCATTTATATCGCTGTTGTCCTGGTAAGTACACATTCCGCGCTGAACTCATTACTATGACTAACATTGCACGTACAGGGTGGTCAAGCGGCGGGACAATTCGGGAGCTTGGCGCCAAGTAAGCCTGGGGAACCCTAAAATTTGCACTGTCTGAGTATGTTTCTAATTGTGATATACGATAAAACAGATATCGCCCAAGCCGCTGGAGCTGCCAATCGAATATTAAGCGTCAGACCCTCTGAAAAGGGCGATGACGATGAAAAAAGGACAGTTGGCCGCTTTGAGGGGGGCGCTAAGATTGATTTCAAGTCTGTCAATTTTAAGTATCCAACACGGGATCTTACCGTTTTCAAGAATCTTAGTTTTACGGTGTGTATACCCGCATTTACGTTATTTTCTAGCTATGGGTGGATCCAATGCTAATACTACACAGATCGAGAAGGGCCAATTTGCCGCATTGGTCGGGCCATCTGGTACGTTCTATACCTGTCAAGCCTCTCAATTGATCATGATATTCACATGTGGAAGGATGCGGCAAGTCAACTGTCATCGGATTACTTGAGAAGTATGTCCCTTTTAATCTACTTGTATAACCCTGTTTGCTCATGCCCATTCACCAATTCTGACATCATCTTTTACAGGTTTTACGAGTACCAAAACGGCACCATCACCATCGATGGGTACGATCTCCACAGCCTCGACGTGCTCTCATATCGGCAGTCAGTTTCCTTGGTATCTCAAGAACCGGCATTATACCAGGGTAAGAGACCTTCCTTTCAACCTCACTAGAAACGAAACTCTAATAACAAGTGCATAAAGGATCCGTGAAGGACAACGTCCTGCTAGGCGTGGACCCCACTACGTTCACTGACGAGGATGTCGAAAAAGCCTGTAAAGATGCGAACATTCACGACTTCATCGTTTCGCTCCCAGAAGGTCAGTAGCAGGAAACCCATATTTACACCCCTTTTCCTACCAGGATGCTCACTCAATGGGATCCGATATATGTAGGCTACAACACAGACGTTGGCCTCCGTGGTTTGGCAATGAGCGGCGGCCAGAAGCAGCGTATTTGTATCGCACGAGCGCTCATCCGCAACCCTAGCATCCTGTTACTAGACGAAGCGACTTCCAGTCTTGACTCGGAGTCAGAAAAACATGTGCAGGAAGCCATTGAAAGAACTGCTAAGGGAAGGACAGTAGTGGTTGTTGCGCATCGATTGGCTACTATTCAAAATGCAGATGTCATCTTCGTCTTTGGCGACGGCGGTATTCTGGAAGTTGGGACTCATTCCGCCTTGCTAAAGCGGAGGGGTACTTATTATCAAATGGTATGTTCCTCTGTTCCTCTCTCTCTCTCTCTATATATATATATATTTGGTTTTATTTTTTATCGAGTGGTTACTTCTTTAACTATCCTGGCCGCAACCACCTTTTAAATATGGGTTGATTGGCTGCTAACTATCGGAACGAAAACAGTGCGAATCTCAAGCGCTTGATCGCTAAATTTCATATTCAACTAGCGAATCTTTACATTCACTCCTCTCCTGTCTGCTCCATCATTTCAGATAACCAAGGCCAACCAGGGCCTATTTTTTCGCTTCTGCCCTGCTATTTTTCTCACTTCTATATATACTTGTACATTACGTTTAATAATATTGGACTTCCAAAAATCTCAGCATCCCTCTCCGGTTAAATTATAGCTGGGAATAGTTTTCTTCCTATTATGTCTGAAACTGCGGCGTTTTAACGGTACCAATTTTTAAAAAGCATCAGCAATTACGTCGCCACACATACAGAACACTTTCCGCTTTGAGGGAGAAGGAAATTCTAATGGAGATTTTGGTTATATATTAATTATAATTATAGGAATTAAAACAATTCCACCCCCCAGCCCCCGGCGGTACGTACGTCGTACACCGTCCATTTCGTTGTCTTCGGTTTTCCGCCTCCCCCCCGCGTTTACATATCCACCAACACGCCCAAGACCAGTAACAACCCTCATCTCCCAAAACAGTTTTTTAGAGTTAGAAAGCGCTTTTTGGCATCCTTGCAGACAAATGAAAATGAACTAAGTAACCAAAATTTCAACATTTACCCAGCCAACCAAAGATTGAAAACTGCCTGCCTGCCTGACGAAGACGACAACAAACCTCTCTAGACCAGTTCAAATTCGACACCCCATCCCCGTTATCCAGCCTGATAAACCGCCGGTCCCGCAAGAACATGAGGATTGATCAAGCTCAAATTAAATGGGGTGAGAAACAAATTAGTATCCGTGATGGCAATGAAAATTGTTCCGTTGATCGCCGGATCGCCCTCAAACGTCGTCAGGTTTGGTTGTATCGTACTGCCCGTCATCATCAAACCCCCGCCAGCACCGCCGCCGCCACCCCCAGTGGTTTCATTGTTAGTCTGGCGGCGACCTAGATTCATACGCCCCACGCCGCTAGCACCACGACCACCACCAGCACCGGTACCACCGGTACCACCGGTAGAATTCGTCGCATTCTGTCCTCCTCCGCCGCCGCCTCCTCCTCCAGAACTCGTCACGCCTGTAAGTGGGGAGTATGTCACATTTAATTGCGTCACCCAGACGACAAAAGCAGGCGCTCCAGCTGAAGAGCTGGTAACATAGCTATTATTAGGACCAATGGGTTTCCCCGGAGCCTCCCACTGGAGCCGGACTTGGCGTTCCGGGCTGGAGAGCGGGATGGAGCGGTTTTGGGTGATCGCAGGCCCACACTCGGACGCGTTGCAACGCTCCCGGGGCGGGATGTCGGTGTCATTCAACGAATTGAGCCAAGGGCCCAGGGTTTCATTGACCGCGGCGGAGCCGTTGCTGCGGACGGGATTTGGTTGGTTGATAACCCTCAGCGCGGGGTAGTTCCGCCAAACCAACTGCGTCTGGTTGGACGGGCAGGAAGCGATGTATGGTGCCAGCAGGGACCAGGCCCATGATTGTGGAATGCCCACTTCGAACCACACAGGCATGGGAAATAGGCCTTGAAACTGGCGGAAGACCATCTGCTGGCGGGCTCCGACGGTTATGGACCGTAGGAGCATCGCGGCCGCCTCACGCGAGTTGAGGTGCGGAAGGAATCCGTAGACTCCGGCTTCGCCGTTGCGGGTGAGCTTCTGGGAAAAATCGAGCCATTCGCGGACGTCCGTAAAATTTGGATAGTTGTAGTTGCATTGCATGGGCGCGGCGCGGCCGATGATGTTGGATAGCAAGGTAGCGTGGCCGATTTCTTGCTCCGACATGAATTGGATGAGGTAGCGATCTTCTTCAGTGAGTCCGGCCCTCCTGAATTCTCTCTCAGAGAAGCGGGATAGGCCGTATTTGAATAGGTCGAGCTTTATCCAGTCAAAGTATAGGGCGAGTGCCTAAAATATCCCAAGCAAGGTATGAGAATCTAAGGTAAAATGCGTACCTCGGGAATAATTTTCTCTCAAAACGAACAACAGAAAGAGCGAGATATATATATATACGTACAAGGGATTGGAAGTCATAATCACTCTTTGCATTGTAAACCGGCATAGTGCCATTCGTCCCGAGGCCACCTCCGGGAACGTATGGGGCTGGTTGCTGGTCGTGAAGTCGCCCATCGCTAGGATACGTCGTTGCATTTGCTGGAGCTGGCTTGGGAATGATACCCGTCCCTGGAATGCCTGTCCCTCTCAAAGCACCAGTAACACTGGGCGTGCCTGTAAAGGAGCCATGGGACACATTAATGCCGCTGACCACTGGAGGTGTCGCAGGGACCACGATGCCACTCGCGTAAGTGATTGACTCTCCACTCTCCGATGTTCCCTGCGCTGATACCACGGCGGCGGCCAGGGCCGCCGCCAATACACCTGCTGCCATGTGGTTGGGAGGCATTGTCGGCTATGTGTGTACGGAGAATAATAATGACCTAGATCTCAGAATAGGCACCAGTAAACGCACTTGAGTGATTAGGGGTGGTGTTAGAGGTGATCAGGGAAGGCTGATTTTCGGCTCTAGATGGTATTAAAAAGGAAACCATATCGCCATCTAGGGGGGGGGGGGAGAAACTTGATTGATTTCAAAGAAGTAAAATAAAAGTATTCGAATTGGGGACGACGGCGAGGAAATGTTGGCCAGAGCTGCGCCTACTCCTTCTGGCCACCTAGGCAGAGAATAAATGATAATTGGCCCTGCAGAAACGAGCTCATGATGCCATAGTATTTTTCGCAGCGATGAACGCATAATGAGCGGCTACACCTCCAGAGTGCAGACACACTCCCGTGAGCTCCGGAATACCATTAGTCGGGCTAGATGTATCCAATAGAGTGCGATAGTAGTGGTTTTATGATAAGAATATGAATGACTAGCTGTCTGGTTGGCGCGTCGAGCTTGGGTCAACCCCAGGATAGAATTTGTGGCGTGAGGTTTCTTTTTCAAGTAGTACATAGTACTACTTGCTACCCTTCTGCGTAAAGGTGAGGGAGGGGGTGGGTGGTAATATGCAATGTTATATGATTCGAATACGGAGTATGTATACTCAATATGAACGCGCGTGGTCCCAAACTGTTAACTCTCGTTAGTTGATATCATGCTTTCCCTTGGGATCCGAGAGGCGAATGAAGTGCTGCCTTCACCCAATGAACAACTTCAAATTGGAGTGGATCCCTTAGTATTCGATTAGATAAACAGAGGGTATAAGGCCGGTAGTGCGCTGCCTCTATTAGGATGATTCCAACCTGCTTCTAGATAAATTGGAACGACATAAGGTAGAAGGAGGAGCAACTGTGAGCTGGAGGCCAGAAAAAGGGGCCAAGCCGTAGAAGTCAATTGTGAGAGAGTGACGTCAGTCGTAAACCTTATTTAAGATAAGCTTATCGGATCGGATAAGAAGTCATCAAACTGAGCCGAAGACGGAAAGAATCACGTGCCAAAGAAGTTCTCTATGGATCCAATAATACCTACAGTTGAATACTAAAGAATAGAAAAAATCTATCAAATATCATATATATAATATATATACTATTATGTATAAAGATGTAGGCCAATCATTAGGAATAGTCATAAAGCGTAATAAACCAAGGAAAATATCTATATAGTACTAGTAGGAACTAGATGCTATCATGCGTAGTATGTCACATCTGCATGAAATAAATTGTATGAACTGCGCTTTTAGGTTTTTGTCCAGGCGTCGGGTGAAATTGTGACCTTGCTCACGTCATATAGGAGAAGGTAGATAAAGCAGAAAACTTTAAACAGAGGGAAATAGAAACACCATGCAAAGGAATAACCCTCAAAAAAATAAAAACAAAAACAGAAGAGCAAAAAGTAGTTGAAAATTTAGATGATAAAAATATATGTCAAAAAACATGATCAGCACCGAAAATAGGTAGAAAAGAGAAAGGAAGAAAAGAAAAGAAACAAGAACTTCTCTACTTGGAAAATTTCGTCTCTAACCTCGCTTTCGTTGGTGGCAAATTATCTTCAGAAAGCAGTGCTGGCGAAATAATATCATCAGTCGAGCTCCCGGGGCTCCCGCCGTTCACACCATCCCCCGCGGCGCCAGCAGCAGCAGCTGCTGCTGCCTTCTTCTCATTGGCCAAAGACATCGGACCCGTTCGCTCAAAATACGACAGCACCTGTGCATGCTTAAGACCCTCATCCAAATCCTCCTCTTCAAACTGCAACTCCTTCTCGGCCGCCCGCCGCGCCATAAGCGCCTCCCAGTCTCCGCGCATCTCGCTGACTTTGTGCTTATAGTCGAGATCGGCATCGTAATACTTGCCCGCGCCACGGAAGCGTTCCCAAAGCGAAAGGTGTTTTGGGTGCACGGCGGGGCCATGATACTCGCTCTCCCGCCCGCTGCGGAGGAAGTGCCAGCGGCGCTCTTGTTCCTTGAGATCTAGGCCTGTGGTATCGGGGAGGAAGAGCCAGGTGACGAGCATGCCCGCTAGGCCGAACCAGGGGACGACGTAGAATTTGGTTTGTGTGTCGATATAGTTGTATAGGACAGCGGCGAGCAGTGCACCTAGTTTACCGACAGCGGCGGCGAAACCGTGGGCTGTTGCACGGATGGGGGTGGGGAAGACCTCTGCTGCGACGAGGAAGGTTACTGCGTTTGGGCCGAATTGGTTAAAGAAGCTGCTGAGGAAGTACATGGCTTGGAATGCGTGGATGTGTTCTGGGGAGGTGTAGTATTCGAAGTTGAAGGCGGGGATAATGAAGAAGATAAAATCCATGAGGAATCCGATTTGTTGCATCCATTTTCGACCGTAGAGTTTGTTGTCGATGAAGAAGGCTGGATTTTTATTCTGGTGTTAGGAACGAGATGCACGAAGAAGAGTACGGATAATTGCGATAAGTGGAACTTACCAGCCATATAATATCCCAGAAGGGAAACACCAACATTGATCATGTTATACAACCAACCGGGCATAATCGAATGGGAATTAGGACTGATAACAGCAATAAATTCACTCTGGAAAAGTTTATTGCCATAAAAGAACACGTCGTTTGCAAACCAACTACCCGCGGTAGCTATCAGGCGGGGGCCGAAGTATTTGAAAGTGAGAGCTAGAGACTGGGTGTCGTAGCCTGTGACTTTAGCCTTTGCCTTCGCAATTAAGAGCTGCTTGCTGGCGGATTTCATCTTGTAGTAACGATAATAGACCAGCCAAAGAGTGCCGACAGCAGGGATAGCAAAGGAGACCCGATACGTCCATTGGGCAGACACTGTGGAGTAAGGAGGGTTCCCGCTGCCATGGTGGAAACAGAGGAGGAGGATAATTAGAAAGGCCTGGTTGAAGAATTGACCCCAGCCTTGCATCAAAAAGGCGCTGGTCACTTTACGGCCACGGTGTAGTCGGTCTTCCTTGTTCGATATCTTGCCAGATCCCACGGCGTTTTCCATCCCACTGGTAGCTGTCATTGGATATTCACCTCCTACGTTGTCCAGGTTAGTTTTTTTTCCTTTACTTTTCGATCAAACCCCTGAATCATTCATCAATCAGATTGGAGGAAGCGCCATACCGACTCCTATGCCGTAGAAAAATAGGGACCAAACATAGCAAATAACCCATCCGTTTTGAGTGACGCCCCAGGCAGCTGTGATCATCACCAGACCGAGAAACATGATAACCGCATCCTGAATGAGGCCAAATCGTCGTCCAACCCTAGATTACCGATTTTCAGGTTATTCAAAGCTGGGGGGAAAAATATAAAATATATTAAAATAAAAACAAAAAAGGGGTACACACCAGTCACCTATAATTCCAACTAGTATCTGGCCGACGATGATTCCACAGATTTCAAGATATTCCACCGCGGCAATCCACGTGGGATTGCAAATTTCCTTTGTGCCCCAACACTCAGGAAACGACTTTTGGAACAACGGTTTAATATTCCCGATGGAGAAGAGAACGTATCTAAAGGCAGATTTATCATATATTAGCCCTCCCGTGTCTCTTCCTATTTTCTTTTCTTCTTTTTTTTTCATATTTTTTTGCATCTTTTATTTTTTTTTTAATAATGAGCTATGCTAAGCAATGCCCAGAATGCTGAACTGAACTGCCAAGGACCGGGGGCGGGTTCCAGTCCTGTTGTAAATAAAATGATCCACATAAGATAGAAGATAGTATGGATGGCATTTAAGTAATTCAAAATTAAATAATAATAAAAACTCACCCTTCAAGACCCAAGCCAGCGCCGGGAAGCACCATATTCCTAAAATAGTAGGCAACGGGGGCTAAGGGGTCTTCCTTGAACATTTTCCAGAAGCCCGCAAACTCCCTGGCGGCCTCTCCAGCGTCATATTTGCTGACGAAGGCGATTCTCTTGTGGAGCGGGAGGTCAGCCCAGTAGACGCCATCTGGGGTGTAGCTGTCGTCTGGGCGGATGAAGGCATCGAAGGCCTCCTTTTCACTGAGGTTCATCTCATGGTCGTATGCGGGCGCGGGCGAGTTGTCTACAGGGGAGGAGGTGGAGGACGAGGAGGAGACCATGTCGGAGCCAAGAGAAGGGAGAATAAGACAAAACTCCACCGGGCGACTTAGGAGTAGTATGTCCAATAATAATAGTAGTAAAAAATTGGTTTGCTTGCGATGGGGGCGGTTGGAAGAACTTGGCTTTTGCTTGGCTCTTGGTAGGTATTTATAGTCCCGTACCCTTATATCGAGGTTGTGTCCTTTTTTACTTTTTCTACTCCTCTTACACCCTTGGCCTCTCTCTCACCGCGGGAGAAAGATACCCAAAACAAAATTAATCCCAGAGGCTGAGTAAAACGACTTAGTGGTAGAAACAAGCCCTTGGAGATTTCATTCCTATTGCACGAAAATGGTCAGCGGCAAGCTAAGAAGGACCCAGCGTGGGCAATGGCGCAACGGCCTCCCCCTCCCCTGACCCCCGGTTCTCCTTGTATTTGCTCCCACCGCGCACGTTGCCGCTCTCTGGGTTCTGACTGGTGCAGGAGGGAACAGGCCCCTCCGGGGGGGGGGGGAAGTGGATTGGATTGAAAACAAAAAAACTCACAGCAAAAAACAAGCAATGCCAATGCCGCTGATCTGCCCTGGGATTATCCTGTTCCTATGCACGGAGGAAGGAAAAAGGATACACCTTCTCCTCTTTCC
>LGUA01000198.1:0-25769 GCA_001660665.1 Emergomyces africanus
TTTTTTTCTCTTTCTCTTTGTTGCTCACTCGCTCGCACTATGCTTGCTCTTCATCTTCTTACTAGCACTCTTTTTCTCGTCGCGGTGTTTTTGCGTGTGGGAGAAAAGTTGCTGCGGAAAAATAACTACGCTTGGCCAGATCAGGGTTAGCGTCATTGCAAATCTCGTAGCTGGCCCAGAACGGACTAGTCCTGATTAGTCATTGTGCGTTGTATGTGATTGGAACGGACAGGGTAGTACGAAGTAGTATACTACTAGTATAAACTCCACCACCACAGCAAACTGGACCAGGCAATTTTCAACAACCACGTATGGGATAGAGTGTCTCTGCTAATTAGAGTTATGTTGCTAGCATTCTTATACCTCGTTGTGTTTTGACAAAGAAGAACCTGGGCGTTGCTCTCAATACGATGTAGTACTAATGGATGGACGATTACATCAAGTAATAGTACCTAGTTGAATTGATATGGTGTAGTAGAAGGGTGTGAAGAAGGGTCGGAAAACCCCTTTTCTGAAGAGTGTATGACCTGGCTTCGACTTCTCTATTTACCAGATTCAAGTACTGCAGAAGGCCAGACCCTCCGTTACTCGTCCAAATATACCTAGACCATCCAGGCTACAAGAAGTAAAGAAAATGGAGTCTCCTGAGGTGTATTTGAGCATATACACTTGGGACTTAGTATCAACCCAGGCTACCAAAGAATACTAGTTTGGGTGGCGCTGCGACCATAAGTACACAAAATCCAAGAAACATTGTCAATGCGGCATCCTCTTCCAGGCAGGAGTCAGTGGATTTTCAGGGAGCAAGGACGCGTTGACGTTTTGTAAGCTTCATAGGGCAGTAACCTGTGAGGCCTATACTGCAGCATTGATTCTGGCAGTTGCTGTATTGAGGAAGTGTGCTCCAAATATCCCTTGGGGGGGTCCGGGGGGGGGGGGGGGTAACAAGCAGGCTTTACGTTCCGTCCTTTCTGTGAGGTGGAATTTGGCCAAGGACATTTGCAAAAGTTGAGAAGACACATAAATCAATTCTTGACGAATAGAAAACATTTGGAGAGAGAGCAAGCGGGCTGCACTCCTCCAATTCTCTCGCAAACTCCCAGCAGCGTGCCGCTGCACCCTCCGTGCACCATGTGCAGAACTCCGACCGAGATGAACTTGCAAGTGGCACAAATATTTTCGAGCGAAGAGCACAACCGGGCAGCCAACTATGCTAATGTTCACAACACCACCAAATGGCTGAAATAAAGCCAATGGAGAAAGAGACGCGCTTCCCCAGACCAAAAGAAAGGAGGATTGCATGTGGAGGTGCCACAGTACTTTCAGAAATATTATTCATTGAATTCGAATTTAGAAGGGCGATACGCAAGCAGCGTTTGAACATTGGTTTTGGAATTTTTCCCTGTGGGTTGAATAGTATGAAATATGCTGAAGATGGGTGGATTTCTAGATGCCCGAGCGTTTCTAAATCGAAGTATCGGCAACACCAATTTTTTTTTTTTTTCTATTTTTTTTCTTTCTTAAGGGCCTTGATATTCTCTGCTCTGACTGAGATCAAGTAAGAATTGAGTCCGGCCCTGACATCCCGCTTGTAACTAGCATATAGCGACTGCGACATTTCTGTAACGTGCTGAGGAAGGTCACTGTGTCAATTCAAGCTAGTCAAGAGACAGGATCCGGTTGTTGACGCCCTCTTTTGAGCTCACGTCGTAGTGGTGAATGCCAAACCTGTTGTGTTGTATATAGTACTAATTATTCCTTGCCGGTGGAGGGGGAGATGGTCTTGGCCTGCGCCTCTTCAACCATGTTAGCTAAGCACAAATTAGTTTTGAGAACAGGGCAAGCAATCTGGTTATTATTTGATCAGTTCCGTTCTGTTTTATTTTTGTTGAGTTTGCATGGAGTGGTGATGCATAAATATATCGAATTTGACGGCTATACTACTATACAAATGCGGAGAGGAGAGAATTTCCAAAATAAAAAATGAATTGACTCAATTACTAGCTGGTCTGCTGACCACCCTAGCCCTAACTTCAAATTATTGGCCAAGAGGGGGTTGCACAATTTCTATCGCTGCTTTGAGAAGGTAATTTTCCTCCCGTAATTTTTTCGTTTGGTTATGTATGGAGCCGGTAAAGGGTTCAAATTACTCTTTCATGTATCACCAGCTGTGCCAGGCCAAAAGCATCACGTTGTTTCCCGCCGGTTGCAATCTTTTTTTTTTTGTTTTTTTTTTTTTTTACCTTCCGCCGCGCCATAGTTACCAGTTTACCAGTTTACCAGAGAAACCCAAGTCTCCCACCTCCGCATCATTCCCTCGTCGACATATCTTGATATATCAAACCATGGGGACCAAAAAGGGCTCAAGAGGGCCCGTCTCGAAAATCTCCTCTGCGGCAGCCCCGTCAGCAACTCCCTCAACTCTCTCTGCAGATAAATCCTCCATCCTCCGCTCAGCATTCTCTCCATCCGAATATCAACTAGCGCTTTTTGCATCCGTCATCCAGGGTCTTGACGCCCAGCACCTCCGCGTCCATGAGATCGGCTCCGGACGTCTGCATTGCGAGCACGCCGTGAATCCAAGGGAAGCCATCACCTCGCTGGATTGGGGCTACTATGGCCGAGATCGTGATCAACAACAGCATTTGAAGAAGAAACGCAAGCGCAATTCGTCGGGTGTAAATGGCGTTGCCAATGCTGCTGCTGGTGAGAACGATAACAATGCTGGAGATGTGGTTATTGCGTTTGGTACGAGCACATCGGATATTCGAATGTACTCGCCTGCTGAAGATAAGATTGTTTGCACGCTTTCGGGCGGGCATGAAAAAGGGATTAGAGACTTTAAGTTCACAGTGAATAAGCCCGCGGCCGAGGGGTGGAGTATTGGTGGTGATGGGAAACTTGTTCAGTGGGATCTAAAGAGCGGTCGTAGTATGCGGTAAGCTGTGACCTTTCTTTTCTTTTCCTTTTTTTTTTTTTATTCTGCCAATGCTACCTGATGAACCAATCTAACATTATTATTTTATTTTTTTTCACTTAGAGTCATTTCTCTACCTTCAACTTCCGTCTCCGCCCTTGCGCGGCCGGTGCCATCGAATCCTCCAGTTCTATGTGCTTCTCAAACACCCTACCTAATAGGCCTTGAGGGGGAAGGCATCGAGGGTGTAGTTTCGTTTAGTGCAATGAAAAATTCCGTACATACACTAATATCCTCTTCCACGGACCTGGCCAATCTCTCGGAGCAATTTCTTGCTTCGGATTCGGACCGTTACATTAACATATTCGATATCCAGAAAAAGAAAATCTCAAATACGCTAGTGGCTGCGAGTGATATAGAATACCTAGCGTTCTATTCAGCCCCTCAAAAAGGTGGCCAAGGCAATAATAATGAAGAATCTATGAGATCGGCTCAGCTACAAAAACAACTGCTTGGTGTGATTACGCAGAATGGTGTCATCGAGCTGTTTTCCAAACCCTTTCACCAGGTCCAGCCGACCAGTACTGCGCACAGTCTTAAGACGCGAGGAAAGACAATGACACGCCGCGCGGAAGCTGTGGTTAAGATAATCAGACCTGATAAGTCTCGAACGGTGGTGCCCATCGTTTCACTCTGCTTCCAGGGACCGGATCTAATCGTTGCTTGGGTTGAAGGTGGTGTTAACTTGGTTTTTGAAAGAATACGATGGCAAGACGAGATCACGGAAGAGCTTATGTTCCAGGGCGAGAAGGAAATCGTACGTGGCAAATCCGCGTCGATGCTTGGATCAGCAATGATGAATGGGGTTAAGGATGTGGGCAGAACTCAAGTGGATGAATCGCATACTGTTGTAGAGCAGGGTGGGGCTGTGAAGGGAATCCCCATTGAAGAAGAACGCGAGAAACAGAAAGGCACCATCTCGATCCTTGGTGATGATGATGAGGAGGAGGAGGAGGAGGAAGAAGAAGAAGCAGATGAAGCAGATGAAGATGGCGAAGAGGAAGACGAGGCAGTTGAGCAATTCAAACCCTCATCAGAGCCTGTAAAGAACAATCAGCAGGAAGACGTCGATATGGTAGACGCCGATGCAGAAGAAGGCGGCGAACCCTCCTTCGGCGAACTCGTTCGTGCCCATGCCGCCGAACCCGTCGACGTCGAAGCGGAACTTGACGATGCAGACGTCGCGCCCACACTCGCGCTCTAACCTCAACAACCAACAAACCCAATTCCGCGCTCCAGCTACCCGCGGGGCTTTCCCTCACCACGGTCCTCTCCCAAGCCCTCAGAACAAACGACAACCCCCTCCTTGAATCTTGTTTCCACACTACAGACATGAACATTGTGCGTGCCACTATTCAGCGCATGGACTCGTCGCTCGCCGCCACCTTGCTCCAGAAACTCGCTGAGCGCCTCTCCACCCGCCCTGGACGCTATGGCCACCTGCTCGTCTGGGTGCAGTGGACATGCATTGCCCATGGCGGCTCGATTGCCGGGAGGCCGGAAGTGCTGCGCAAGATTACCGCGCTGTTTAAGGTTATGGATCAACGGTCGGCAAGTTTGCCATCACTTTTACTGTTGAAGGGGAAGTTGGATATGCTTGATGCGCAACTGGGCCTTAGGCAGAATCTGCAGAGGGCTGCTGGTGGTGCTCGTGGCCGTGGTGGCCGTGGGGTCGGTTCCGAGGATGAGGAAGATGATGTCCTTTATGTTGAAGGAGAAGAGGATGTGGTAGAGAGTGAGGATGATGAAACAAGCGGAGTGCGGCGCATAGAAGGTGCTGCTGCGAAACGTGGTTTACCTGATGCAGATCTCAGTGATAGGGAGAAGGAGGGCGAGGATGAGGATATGCAGTTAGCGATTAATGGGGTGGCATCTGATGACGATGAGCAGGAGGATGGGGAAGAGGAGGGGAGTGAAGATGAGGAGGTGGAGCTGTTCGATGATGAGGCAGAGGAGTCTGAGGATGGAGAGGGGGCTGGTGAGGAAGATGATGATGAAGAAGAGGAGGATGAGGAGGATGAGGATGAAGGGAGCAGCATGGCGGATTTCATTGCTGGCTCCGAGGAAGATGAATCTCTTGATCTTGCTCCTGCTCCTGCATTGTCTTCGTTGTCGAAAAAGGGGAAATCAAGGCAGGGGAAATCGCGGAGGTAGATAGATGCTCCCCTCGCCTTTCCACGTTTATATATTTTTGTATCTCGCCCCATTTTCTATCCCTTTTTTTTTCTATTTTTATTTTTATTTTTCCTTTCCTTTTGGTTTTCTACATACAACGGCATATTAAAAAAAATGGTTTTTCGTTTTCTTTTTTCATGCCCCTGTTTACCCGTACTTGGCTGGCATTTTGCATTGTATGTAACTGGCCTTGGTTCCTTGAATATCTCCGATATCTGGGTATGAGATTTTACATTTAGCAGAATTTTGATACTTCTAAAGTTGGTTTTTGATCCATCTTTCTACAGCTCCCCCCCACCCCCCCCCCTCGTATGTTGCGCGTATGGCAAGAATTTTTCCTAAACGGGCTACTACAGCTAAAGATGTTTTACGGCGAGGGAAAAAAACCAAGCAAAAATCGGTAAGGAATAGCATCGAATTCCATGTAACTAGTAATACCGGAAGAGTCCTTAGGTAAAAAAGAGCTAAATAAGCTACAACTAATGTAGAAAAAGAGTTCATTCCAACAACGCTCAAACTTGGAAACGGGTTGTAGGTTCTCTGGCACGTAGGGGGATAAAAAAAATAAAAATAAAAATCCAATTCCAACGAAACAACAACCCTGTCAAAATCCTAGGGTTCCACGATTAAGAAAGAGAGAACAGAAGAATACTAGGCAGACCACTTTCACCGCGACCGAAGCAAAAAAAAGAACAAGATATCACGAAGTATTCATCTAATGATCTCGTCGCCTTCACGGTCAATCCCCTCTAAGCTTTCCAAAATAGGACTTCCACCCAACTGGCCAGCGGCACCCGCGGTACTTTTCCTTGATCCACTCCAGACCTCGTGGAATTTAACGCACTCGTCACTAGAGGCGACTATGATACAGCCTTCCTCTTCAGTGCGGGACCACCAAGTACCCCCTTCCCGATACACGACCCGGGGCCTTGTCAATGGGCTGCTGGGGGTTATTGTAGCCGCAGTATTTACGGAGTTGGGGGAAATGGATCTGTTGGTACTAGTTCCCGTGGCAGCACCCTGTGGTGCCGCTATCACTGTAGAGCTGGACGATGAGGTTGAGGGCACACGTTCGTCCCCACCAGTGCCAGCCGTATCATTGGGACCTCCGGGGTAGCTGATCGCCCACAAGGCACGTCCACAATCCAATGAGTTGTCAGAATCGGTGCCGCCAGGTCCGCCATCAGAAGCTGGAGCCCAGGGGATAGCTACAACTTGCTGGCAACTGGGCCATGCAAAAACCGCCACACGAAACGGGTGCTCTGGCTGCGCATATCCAAATGTTGCTGCAATCTCGCGCCGTGTCTTGCTCCAAATGAGACTTGTAACCTGAGCATGGACGTTGATTGTGGCGAGACAGGCTCCCGATCCTGTATGAAAGAAATGGATGCATCGGTCATTTGAACCACCCCCAGTGGCTAGAAGTGATGGTTGCCAAGGCGCAAAAGCGATTGCCTTCACCGCAGCTGAGTGCTGAAATTTGTGCTTGTGCCGGTTGGCTGGTACAAAAATAGTTTGTTGTTGCGTGGATCCTGAAATTCTAGACTGTCTTGGGCGGGAATCCTGGGCAACTCCAGGCGAAGCTTCACCCCCCAGGGTCTGGGATAGGGCAAACTGATTTATGCGGCTCCAATCGAATATTCTGTTTAGATGAGGATGGTATGGAAAACGAGAAAACCCACTTCGTGCTTGGGACGGCTCTGGCGCATCTGCCGTCTGTTGAGAAGAGTTGAGTTGTCCACGCCTGTCATCTCTGCGTAGAATATCTGAAATATCAAACAGGAAGCAAGCATTATCATTGCCTCCTGTTGCAAGATATTTACCATCGGGGGACCAGACCAGGCCGCATATTTGTTGGGTGTGCGCGGAAATCTTCGCAATCAAGGTCGTTCTTCCGTTCCACCCGTATCGTTCTCTAGATTTCGGATCAGGCCATTCTATGGAATAGTACCACACGTTACCAGCATCATCTCCAACAACCAAATCCTCAGTATCGACAAGCAATCCTTGAAACCTAGCTGAATTCCTTTTGGTGGTGACTTGTTTAAAGGCAACACAGGAGACTGGATTAGGCTGGTAAAATTCGAAGCGAACATCGGTATCGAGAGTACTCCAAAGCGAAACTTGACCACCATGTCGGCCAACAGCCAAAATGCTATTACCCCCTTGAGGCGAAGAAAACGAAAGAGATGTTACATAGTTTGAAGCAAGATGAGGTGCTAAGGGCGGATATTGTACTCCAAGAAGTTCTGACCAAAGGTAAACACGGCTGTTCAGACCAACGGCTAGCATGCGAGCAGTATAGGAATACGCAAGCGTAGAACAGTAGAAATCATCACGAAGAAGAGGTGCATCAAGAACCCGAAAAGGAGTCGATGGAACTGCCGATCGCGCTGGTTTAGTTGTACCTTTCGTCTTTGCTATTATTGGCTAAATCAGTATGGACTGTTCTCACACCTCGATCGAAGTTTTTTCAGCGTAATGTGAGATAAATATAAAAGACGGGAAATGACGTGAGTGGTCCATATACGACATGCATTAATACCAGTGAAAATGATGAGATTCAGGGGCCTCTGTAAAACAAAAGAGTATGGGATATGCTGTAAGGGTGTTGTTAGAAATACTTGAATAGCAGATCTACTCACATGTGCTGTTATCAGCTCTCACCCAGCTACTATGCTTCCATACATACCGAGGGTATTTCTCATGCTGAGGGGCATCCGAGATATATTCCGGATTCCTAAGCAACGAAGGGTTACCAAAATTTAAAATTTTAGCTGCCTGATCAATATCCAGAGCGGTTGCCAGGAGAGATTCATGGCGTTTTAGATGCTGCGCATGCGTGTCCTTATCCAGAAAGTTTGCAAGATACATCGGAGCATTTGTTCCGGTTGACACAAGTCCTCCATGGCCATCTTGGATGCCTATAGGCGCATTTCCAGTGGCAGCAGATGTTCCCCCCACGTTCCAAACCGCGCCCGCGCTGATCTGTCGGTGGTTCCCGCGACTGGCTAGCCTGTCATTGCTCACATAAACCGAGGTATCACTAACATGACGTGGTAGATGATGAGGAACATCTCTTCGGTCCGCTGATCGACTTGCCCTAGAGAGCCCAACGCGTCTTCTCGGCTGATATGGCGCAAAGGGGTCTGTTCTGGGGTCTCGTCGCCGGAGCAGCCTCTCTTCGGGGGAGAGCAGACGTGGGTTTTTACTTAGACGGAATGCAGGCACGTCAGTAGCGTATGGATCACGAGCTGGCAGGAATCGATCTGGAGACGAGAACCTCTTTCGGGAGACTGATGATGGCCTGTCGACCAAGCTCTGCCTGCTCTCAAGTGCATGGAGTAAGCTGGAGCGTACTGGGCTGAGAGCTACCTCAGCACCATCCTGTTTCTTGTCTTGCAAAAAGTAGCTACCGCTTAAGGGGCTGCTAATATTGCGGTGGGATCCAGGGCTTGTAATAGATGCTAGGGTGGGGGTAGGGGAAGAGTCTTCCTCAAACTGAGAGGAAGTGGGTGAGGATGAGTCTGACGATGAATTCGTAGACCGGGCCTCCGGTGAAGGCGCTGTGAATCCCGGTCCAGCCAATTTTGGCTCAACGGTAGGGCCAGAAAAGAGAGTTAAGGAGAGATTGTCGGTAGTATTCACGCAAGAACTTAGCTCTTCCACCGACTGGCATCTCGAGAGCATTTCTGCCACTCAGGCAAGGGGGCCTTAAGAGGGCTCCACCATCAAAACACAACTTAAAATGAAAACGAGAGATTTTATTGATAATAAGTAGTACTACAGTGAAGGAAAGAAAATCATAAGCTTCTTTAAGAATGCTATGACAGAATGTTGTAGCTAGTAGTTGTATGGACATACTACTACTAGCAGTTAAAAACATGGAACACACTGGCATGTACAGAATATCAAAGCGGCCGGATTGAGGTTAATTGACCTCCTGCAGTGTGGGCAAAATGCCCCTTCTGCAAGCTCTGGCCCCCCGAGTGGTGTCTTCATCTCATATGCCTCTTCCATTGTCGCTGCTTTCTTAACCGCTCGCTGGCTGTTTGTTACCAACTTGACTGGGTTGTTCCTGTAAAGATTTTGGTTTTTGCTTGAGGTCATTACTAGTAGGTAGGTAGCAGGTAGTAGTGTCACGTGTTGATAAACCAGCTGATAAGCAACCCTCATATCCATCCAGTCCCTCTCCTCTGTGGGTTTCTCTCCCTTTACTCCCTCTCCTACTTCCTCTCCGTGAGAGCGTAGCGTACGAGTTTGAGATATCTACAAATAAATATGCTAAGCATTTATTAACATATTTTATAATGGCAAGCGTAGGTTTCGCCCACTTTTTCCCGCTTCATGCATCTTCCCGCTAAATTGAATATGGCTGAGCTAGCATGGAGTCCCACGATATGGCGCTTCCACGCAGAGGACGGAAGGAGCACGGCAAAAAGAACTCCAGAAGATACGAGCATATAATGAACTTGTCCATATTGTGAATTCACAGGTAATCAACTCACTCATTGGTAGATGCCGAACCCTATATATATATATTCATATATATACATATATCATGCTAATATATAGTATTAACCAGAAAACAGAGCATAATTTCAGCGCGGAAGCGTTGGACAAAACTTCAGAGCTGCTCTCTAAGAACCCGGAATATTATACGATATGGAATACGCGACGCCTAATACTCCAACACCTGTTTTCCAAAGCTACTTCTTCAACAGATGGAGAAAGTGGCGAGGACCGAATCAAGATCATCATCAAAGCTGATCTTCAATTTTTATTCCCCCTTCTCCGAGGGTATCCCAAGTGCTACTGGATCTGGAATCATCGCCTCTGGGATCTAGAGCAAACCACTCTCTTGCTTCCGCCTGCTGTTTCCCGTAGCTTCTGGCAAGAGGAACTTGCTCTCGTGGGCAAAATGCTCAGCTTGGATAATAGGAACTTCCACGGCTGGGGATACCGTCGACAAGTCATATCAGCACTCGAAGGGTTAGGCTTTAACAACGACGGCCACCCAGAGAAGGATTCTAGCAAGGCAGCATCCGCACCGAAAAGCATGGCACAAGCTGAGCTTGACTACACAACCAAGATGATTAGTGCTAACCTATCCAATTTCTCGGCGTGGCATAATCGAACACAACTTATATTGCGGCTGTTAAATGAACAATCTGCCAGTGATGAGGATAGGAAGAAGATGCTAGACAATGGTCAGTCTGCCTCCTTGGTGATCTGAGTTTTTACAATATATATATATATACATGTATTCACAATTGACTGGGTAATATTTTAGAGATCAAACTCATCCATCGAGCTCTAATCGACCCGTATGATCAGTCGTTGTGGTTTTACCACCAGAATCTAATGTGCACTTTTGATCCGCTGCTGGCTTCGGGGAGTATGGCGCCGAATCTTACAGATGCTGATCGATTAGAGTACCTCGCGAACGAGGTCGAGGCGATTACTGAAATGTTGGATGGAGAGGAAGATTGCCGGTGGATTTATCAGGCCCTGATTAACTGTAGCGTAATTATTTCTCGCGTCGAGGGGAGTATGTCGACAAAAATGAAGCAGCAGGTCTCTGGATGGGTGGGCGAGCTGAAAAGGCTTGATCCGCTGAGGCAAGGGAGGTGGCTAGACCTGGAGGCCTCATTGAGCCTGTAGAAGGGGCGGCGATGTTTCACGCTCATCCCACACTGTATTGCCACAGTATGAAAATGTGGAATCTGTTGCGCAGCTAAATAAAGAGACCTGGCGTGAGGAATTTGGTATATATACACATCCTACTATCTATTCTTTTGTTGGGTGGGTTTTGATGTTTTGGGAAAGCAATCCTCTAACCAATACCAATTACCAAGTGCTTTATTTACGGCAAATAGTTAGTAGATTGTTTAATGTTGTAAATATATGACCATTTTATTATACTAGTATTTATCCTTTAACGGACTAGAGAATTGTTCGATATTGTGGGACAAGAGAGCGGCAATAACGCCAAACAAATGGGATTGATATCCAACTGTTGGAAAGTTAGCTTTGAAAGCAGACAGACTCACAAAGGGTCGATTTTCATCTTTTTAGCCACCGTTGCCAGTGATATCAGTGACCTATCAACTACTATACTCCGTACAAATGTGGTCATTTTTAACCGGAATACTAAATACCAACAAATTAACTACTACTATCTACCTCCAGATTGGCAGGTCAGTAGTACTAGTAACTAAGGACAGTACAGTAGTATGTACAGTACTACTGCATACATTAAATGTAGAGAGAACCAACAATACACAAAAGTAGTAGCATCGAAGGTACTAGATAGGCAAAAAGGTAAACAGGCAACTTGGTTAAAACCGTATCTACTTTATACTAGCTAAATAACCGTACCCATGGTTACTTACTGCGGACTACTCCGTACTGCTCCGTAGTGTCCATAGTGATCCAGGGATATTAAAAAAAGGCTCCATCTAAATAGGTTTTAAGGGGAGCCCGCCCTTAATTTAGTTTCGCGATGTTTCAAGATCCCTCCTTTCACCGTCACTCTCCCGTAGTTTTTTATCTCATCCCCAATACTCCGTACAATGGATGGTTTTTGACTGGACTGACTGACTGACTGACTGACTGACTGACTGATTGATTGATTGATTGATTGATTGATCTGCTTGTTGGTTGAGTTTGAGTGGGAGAAGAAGAAGAAAAAGGAAAAGAAAAGAGAAACAACCTTCTGTCGCCGCAATGCTCCAACAACCAACTTCAACGCCTCACCAAGCAGTTTGATAAGCTACCGCGTCCAATTTCTAGCCCCCGTGCCTGGGCGATCTTCACTTCTTCCGCTTCTTTACTACTGTACTTTACTTTATTTTACTTTATTTTATTTTGCCTTTTAAATATCGCTTCCTTCTTGACGGACTGACTGACGGACTGACGGACTGACTAAACTGGCTGACCGATTGGTTGATCGATTGTTGAAAGGCCATTCCCTCGAAAGCACCGCCTGCCCCATAAATATATAACTACTAACTACCAGTTTTAAAAGTACTACTTTTATTTGCTGGTCCAGACTACCTCCCTTGATCTCTCCGTGCGCATTAGACCCAATCTATCCCCGTCCCGTCTGCGAAAGGGTGCTATCCAAAATCTACTCACCCTGTCCATGGGCTCTGTCTCCTATCGTCCTAAGCCCACGTATAATAGTGCCCACCCTCAGCAAGCCATACTGTGAACGACGAATTTACCATGGTATCCAGCAGCGCGGAGAATACGGACTATGAAGCTGTACGTTAGCATTTCTCGGATTGCTAATTGATAGAAAACTGAAAGAAAAAGTTAAAAATGAAATAAAAAGCTTATGATATTCTTCTCCTTTAGGATGCCTTCGAAGACGCGCAAGATACTACACCAGGCTTAGAATCTCCAACCCCCAAAAGTGCTACCCGCTCCCTAACTGGCCGTCGACCTTCAAATGGATCGCTAACCACCCCGCGTGCCACAACACACCCTCCCTTGCCCATGCCCGAGAGGAAAGAAAGCGGTCAGGATGATATACCCTCGCCGGTATCTCCAATGGGAAATGATACGCCAAAGAAGCAAAAACCTGCAAAATCACCCTTACTAACCGCTCGCCGTCTCTCTACAACGTCCCTCGATGAAGTCAACTTGACTGGGCCGAAGGATGGAGATGGGGATGATGCTGATGACAGGAAAACGAAACAAACATCCTCAGACTCGTCAAATGAAGCCCCTCCCCTTCCCTCGAGAGATCCACCCAAACAAACCAGCCGCCTACAGGGTTTCTCTGCTTCCCTTCCTTCTGTCCCCTGGGGACCGCCGCCCGCAAACAAACACCAACCAACCCCCGCCCCCGCCTCAAACCCGCGGAAGCTTAGTAGTCCCTTCGCCTGGCTCTCACGCGCTAGTACAGGCAGCAAAGATGTGAAACCGTCGCCAGCAGCAGGTGATAGCAGGAGAAACACAGCGGCTTCGATATCGACAGTTGGTAGCAATCCTGAGCTACTGTCCCGGTTGCAAGAAGGAAGTGATGTGGATTCTGCCAGCTTGGACTCGAGGAGGCAGAGGCGAAACAGCTTGCGAGATCAATTCAAGTTGCTGAGGATGCGGGACGAAGGCGTTGCTGATGAATCAGCCAGCGTTGCCTCGGCCCTCGATGATGGCCGGGCCAGTACAATCGGGAGCCCAACCAGCGTATCGGAAAAAAGTGAAACTGGGCTTGCCATGCCACCTGCACCGTCTCCTGTGGCAACATCACCTGGCCTGCCTCCTACTGTCAACCCAAACCTAGCCCCTGGTACTGTCTCGGGTATATCATCCTCTGCAACTGATGCCTCAGCTCCTGTTGATTGGGAACTGTGGCAGCATATCGTCAACCTTGGGCCGCAAGCGCTTAAGGGATCAAATGCTGCAGAGCTGAATGCTGCTATCAAGAGAGGTATCCCGCAAACGATCCGTGGGGTTATTTGGCAAGTTCTCGCGGACAGTAGGAATCCTGAATTAGAAGATGTGTACAGAGAACTGTTAGCGCGGGGTACTGAAAAGGATCGAGATCGCTACTGGAGTATCAGTTCCGCCATAACGCTTAACGGTCAAAGTAATGGGGTTTCCAAAGAGAAAGAGAAGGAATCACTGGCCTCTTCCCGTTCCTCAGACCATTCTGGCAACTCGAGTCCTTCGTCCAACTCTACTCATGGCGTCGTCTCCCCCCCTTCAGTTCCAGAAAAGGATCCAGAATTAGTAATAAAAGCGCAAGCAAGCCTGGAAACAGTTCGAAAAAAGAAAGCAAAGGAGGACGCCATCGCTCTTCAGAAGCTAGAAAAGGCTATCAGGCGGGACCTAGGCTCGAGGACAAGTTACTCGAAATACTTTTTATCACAACGCAACCAAGATGGGTTATTTGGGCTCTGTAAAGCCTATGCGCTGTACGATGAAGCGGTGGGCTATGCTCAAGGGATGAACTTCATTGTTATGCCTCTATTATTTAATGTAAGTCTTCCCTGGTTTGTGTTCTGTGGGGAGGTATATCTTTAAGCTGTATAGCGATTCTAACACGGGATAATAATTTCAAAAAAATACTAGATGGATGATGGGGAAGCATTTACTCTTCTAGTTAAGTTAATGAACAAGTACCGCCTACGAGACATGTTCATCCAAGATATGCCTGGACTTCACATGCGCCTGTACCAGTTCGAGCGCTTACTAGAGGATCTTGAGCCGGCCTTAGCCTGCCATCTACGTCGACGTGGAGTTACACCGCAGCTCTATGCAACGCAGTGGTTTCTCACTCTGTTTGCGTACCGATTCCCGCTACAGCTTGTCCTCCGGATCTACGATCTGATATTCGAAGAAGGGCTCGAGCCGACGATTCTCAGATTCGCTGTCGCGATCATGCAGCGCAATGCTGAGACTTTGCTAGGGATGAACGACATGACTTCGCTGACTAATTTCCTTAAAGAAAAAATATTCGATGTCTATATCGACCAGCAACCTTCTGCAAACTCGATTCTTGAGTCTGGTTTCTTTGGCAGCTCCGGTTCTTCAGACAAAGAAGTCTATCGCGCCGATGTCATGGTCCAGGATGCATGTGCGATCAAGCTTTCGAACGAAATGATCCAAACGTACACTTCAGAATGGGAAGAGAAGGTCCGCGTGGAAAAGGAACAAGCCGCTGAACTTGAAGGGTTAAAGAACACTGTCGCAACACAGGCGGCTCGCATCCGCTTGCTTGAGGAACGTGCGGAGAAATCAGACACAGAACACGTGCAGCTTGCGTCCGAACTAGTTCGCCTCAAGGTCGAAAATGAGGAGCTCAGGGATGCAAATGACAGCTACAAGGTTGAAGTCCAGGAACTGAAGATTGTTATCGACCGGCAACCGGCCGAGATAGAAGACAAGCTGCGGACGGAGATGGATCGGATCATGAAGCGGAATATCGAAGTGCAAAATGAGAATAGGGCGATGGAGGAGCAAATGGCGGAAATGGAGAAAGATTTGGTTGATACGAAACTCAAGTGGGCGGAGGTAAGAAATACGCCATCTCTCTTTCTTCTTCTCAAGCTTACTCATTCTTCACACTAACCGTCGATTTTTACTCCTTTTTGTTACATAGATGTCTGCGGACCATGAAAATCTCAAGCAGAAATGGACCGATTTACGAAAGGCCCTTGGCTAATTAATAATGCAAAAGGGGAACGAAAATCAAAAAAAGAAAAAAAAAAATCTTGCCCCTCCTATTATGCCACCTCATTCATCCATCCTACATATACCACTCTGCATTTCCCTATTTTATACCTTTTACAAATCCAAAGCTTCATTATCCATTACATCCATCAACATCAATACAATTACATATGTTCATAGATACAATAACAATAGCTACCTCCATCCCTCCCACACACCACCCACCACCACCGTGGCACCATTAGCAACCCGGAAACAGTGACATTACAAAGTTCAAAATTGTTCAACATAAACCCTTTTCTACATGACCCCATTTTTTTAAAAAAAAAAAGAAAAAGAAAAAGAAAGAAAAAAAAGAAAGAAAAAAACAAACAGCTACTTGTCTCACATTCTCGACTTCCATTCACCCCTTTTGTTTTTATTTTATATTTTTATATATTTTTCGAAAGTTGACATTTCGTGCCCTTTCCAAACTTCTCCTTTTTTTGATAGTCCTTCTTGCGTCTTTATTCAAAACCAGTTTTGTTTTCTTCCCAATTTCCTGATAGTTATGGAAAAGTGTGAGTAATGGATGTGTTGGGTGTATATTTACAACTACATACATTCTGAGTTGAATACCCCCCCTTAGCGAGTCCCATCAACTCGTTCGTCACGGTCATGTAGTTATGCTTTTTTATGTTATATGATGCTCCTTCTTCCTCATGTACTTCCTCCTTTGCCTTTTCAAAATTCGTCTCTTTTTTGCTGCCACCGTTTTGCAAATTTTTGCTCGATATCCGCTTTGTATGGTTATGGCTCTTGAATATCTTTCTCTCTTCTATGCCATTATTACCATACCATTTAACTTTACTTTTTCAATTCATTATATAAAGCCTTATTTCTCTCTCTCTCTTTTTTTTTTTTTTTTCCTTTCTACGTATTTGTATTTCCTTGTGCCGGCTCTTTGTACGTGTCATACCCCATCCGACATCCGATATTCAGCAATATAATAACGACGTTCAGGCATTCATGGTGGGCCCTTGCGGCATGAACGATATTTACGTTTACAGTGCACTACACCACGCCTTGATGGAAACAGTGAATGAAGAAGTGATAAAATGAGGATTTGTAGAGGGGAGTTGTGTGGAAATTTCTTATCAAACTAGGAAATACTATATGCGTGGTAATTAATGCGTGTATGTTCATGTCTGTCTGTTTCTATTGCCAGGGCACTGCCCGCCCACCCTTAGCCCAGCTTGCAGCGCTTAGAACACCTGAAAAGGTCAAAAAGTGGAGATTAAATATTAAATTGTATACAAAATCCGTATGAGCAATTCAAAGATTCCCCCTCGCCCCTTGCTCTCTCTCAAATGCCTCAAACAAACTCTTGAAATTTCCCGCACCAAATCCATCGAAATTATTCCGCTGAATTACTTCCAAAAAAACCGTCGGTCGATCTAGCACATGCTTTGTGAATATCTACAGCAGGTACCCTTGCTCGTCGAAGTCTATTAATATGTTGAGTGCCTGTAATGTGTCTATGCTTTCATTGATGATTAGGTTCCCCTTCTTAGTCGTGTTCTTATTACTAGTATTAATGGCAGCAAGGCGGGAGCGCATCGCATCATAGTAAGCTGTGGGCACAGATAAGAACTCTACACCCCTTTTGCGTAGGTTGGTTACAGCGCTGATGATGTCGTGAGTGCGAAAGGCGATATGTTGCACCCCTGAGCCGTTGTAGTAATCGACGAATCTGCAAAACATTAGTACTACTACTACTACTACTACTACTACTACTACTACTACTACTACTACTATACAAATATGTTGGATAAACGAGGTTGTTCAACGGAGAATTAGATATCGGTCCTCTTTTCTTACTCTTCAATTTGGGATTTCCTCTTGCCCACTGCTGGCTCGTTCAAGTGCATTTTGATAATTTCGTTGGGTGACGCGACCACGACGGAGCGCATTGCGGAATAGTCAGAGCACATGTCTTCGTCATCAACAGTCCAGTAACGGTGAAAGTCAAGACAATCTTCGTAGCTAAATAATCGAGACGGTTAGCCCATCGACATTCCATAGTACTATCTTTGTCTGCTCCCCAAATTCATCAAGTGAAATAAAAAGGGAGTATTCAATGTTGGATTTTCCAACATCCAAACGTACAATTTCACTGCGTTTTCCAGCCCGTTCCACGGCTGATTCCCAACACAGTGATCAATTTCGGTAAACTCAACAACGGGCAACAGTTCGTTAATCACGTCCTCATCTTCCACTCGCACATACCCAGGCATGAAGCATCCTTTAAAATTGTCCCTGTTAATTAGGGTATGCGTCATGTCGCCAAATGATTTAATCGCAGCCATCTCTATTTTCCCACTCCCGGCCTCCTCGCCGTTGATAGTCGTAGGTTTCATCACTGACACCGCGCCGCGGGCTACGGCTCTCTCCCATCTAGACTGGGTGTCCGCATTGACCCGGAAAGCAACATCCTTCACGCCGTCCCCGTGTTTTTCCAGGTGGTCATGGATTTCATCAAGCAAGCGTTTCTCTTCGTTGGATATCCGAAACTTGCTTGTTTGATGCTCAGCCAATTTCCCACAAACAGGCGACGTCAAGACAAAAGTGGCGCCGCCATTGGCGATGACATACGACGCCACGGCACGGGATCCAGTCTCTGGGCCACGATATGCGATTTGGTTGAAACCCAACCGAGTGATGAAATACGAAGCTGCCTGTTTCGCATTTCCCACGTACCAAGTGATGTGGTCAAACCCATAGTACTCTGAACCCATCATGGACGGAAAAATTTCACCCATTTCTGACTCTTTGTTATCCATGCTCAAGGAGGGGGCCATGTTTGGCTAAATGAGGAAATCTTTCAGAATGGTTTTTGATGGAGAAATTGCTCACTCCATTGGGCAGGTCAAAACGCAAGTAAATATAGAGAAACTTGAACGGATATATTCGGAATCAACCATAATGTTATGCGGTAGAAACCGGGGTTTTATGGAATCAAAAAGTTAATAGAGCTGAGGATACGAGACACTATAGTATAGAGGATTCACCTAGAAGAATCCGGAGGGGGGCACAATACGCCTGTCCAAGATGGATAAACTGGGTGAATGCAGGACGAAACACGAAAAGCAAAGATGAAAAGCACAAAGATGTTAAATGATAGCTGTGTGTAGAAACGGAGCCTTGTATATATATAAATACCTGGCTTTACAGTAGTAAATGCTCAAGAAATAAGGATATAAAAAGGGAATGGCTTGCATTGAGGCCCATGCGCACCAATTCTCAAGAATGAATTTAGGTACGCCAAAAGTCAAAATATTCTGCTTAAAAGAACATACCACGGCTCAGCCATCTTGAAGCGATTAACTACTAGTACACAATCACAATCCTGTTTGATGTACTCGGTAATGAACGGTCCTTTGGTGTATATTCATTCCATGTAGGGCCAACATCTCCATCTTTTGGTCTGAAAGAGCGGTGAGAATTAAATTCCTACAAATGATATTATTGCATTCCAATCTAGACATTAGTCTGGATCACGAGTTTGGAGTTTTTATGCCTGGAAGGAAAACAGATTGATATGAGGAATCAGAAAAAGTATAGACATGTACTGAACATGTGTGAAGAACATTTGAAAACATCGCTTTGCAATGAATAAGAATGCAAATATAATATAGAGGCCCGCACACGGCGGCCGCTGTTAAGTAGTAATTTGGTCATCATCGTAATCATCATCATCATCATCATCATCATCACCATCATCATCATCACTGTTGCACTAGTTCCTCACTCCCTTCAGAAGTAACCGGTTCTGGCCGGGACGAGAATATGATCTTATACCTGATAACATCCACAATCTCCAGTTCGTCACAGTCACCAGATTCCTCCTGCCCCATCCCCTCATTCTCCAACACTTCTTCCGCCTCCCCTTTTGCCCTCGACTTCGCATCCTTCATCCCTCCCGCAGCATTATCGTGATGTATCTGATCATCGATCCGCTGGATCGCCGCCAGCGGCCTTGGAAGCTTCTTGACCTCCCCCGTAAGCCGTTGGTGCCGACCGACGTACAGATAGACACGTTTCATCCAGGAAGTATCGCACGGATCATTGTCCATGGCGTCATTGTAGTCCGGGAATATCAGGCGGCCAATGGGTGTCCGATACTGTGTCTGCGAATGGGCGAGTCCGCTGGACTCAAGATCCATGTCAAGAGAATGTGAGTCGTTGGCCGCAGATGGATCTGGCAGGTTTACCGTGCCTTGCAGCTCTAGTATTGCAAGTCCAGAGGGGGTTTGGAGAAGTTGTGGAAGGGGGTTCTTCCCTGGCTTTGCGTCGGGTTCAGTGGGCAGATGAAGAGGGATTGTCGGCATGACGGGCAATTGTTGATAGGTTAGACGGAAGCCTTCTTTTTATGGTGAAAGGAAGTGGTGAAAATAGCGTATTCCGCGGCGGATATCCTTGTGTGTGTTAAAATCTCGGGACAATGGCCGAGGTGTTTCTGGTTCTTTCGTTGCTCCCATGCAGCTCCCCGGGTGTTCCTGTTTTTTTTTTTTTTTTTTGTGTTTTGAGTTGGCGTATTAAATATCCAGATGACGTCGTCATTGTGAGCAAACATGGCAAACAAATATAAAATATGAAATATGAAACATAAACGTACTATTTACAATGCAATTGCAGGTAGGATGTAGGAGGCAATTACAATTTAATCTACTACTGAACGCTCCCGGGGAATTTGCACCCGAGCAAGGCAGTTAGCTGGGGAAAATATATTTTTTCTAAGTGCCTGAAGATCCTTCTGATAATTTTGTCTTCATTTTCCTTCCTTCCAGCTTCTCAGCCTTTCTAAGATAAGCTGCTTGTCCTCCTTTTTGCAAATCTTAGGAAATCTGAGTGAAACCCATTCGTTCTCTTTCATTCTTTTGTTTCTTTCTTAAAAGTTCTGTCTTGGAAGTGCAATGGCTGTAGTAGGTTTCCTGTTCTTATCAAGCGGTTAGCAGGCCAGACACGGGTATTGAACACGCACAAATCTTTAATTGTTAAAAACTCTGAAAAATCAAAATCATGAATGCTGGATAAGAAGAAGAGCACATGGATCATTTTGCCTCCTTCCCGTATTCTTTATATACATGTCAAGCCTCTAGATTCAAAGTCACTCAATGAATTCACATCAGGTGTATTGAACTCTCAAAAACCACTGTGAGAGACATGGAACTTCAACACTCATCTATCGAAATGGCAAACAACCAACAAGAAGGTTCCAGCCTTCGGCTTGCGTTTGAAGAGATTGACAATAAAGCCAACAACATTTCCCACGGCCACCCCAACTTTCAATTTCAGAGACACGGTTCCTGTGGGCTTGGAAACAGTCAAAGTTCAAAGGGAAGGAGGGCGTACCCCAAGGGGCTGTATAGCACGTTGTGGAATATAATTTCGAAAAACATGCATACAATCCACATATCCAAGAATTAGCTAGGCGGTGTTTCAAAAGCATATATCCCCCCCCCCCCCCCGCCCCCCATATCAACCTCCCATCACTTGGGATCAACCAACATTACCAAGAGGCTGAAGACAAGGGTGCGGGCAACCATGAGCCATACGGCTTCTCAAACATGGTTGTCAAACAAAACAAAAGAGTTTGAGGCCTGGGTGAGGGTCCGAGATATGATGGAGTATGTCGCCCCAAACTCCCCTTTCACGCCAAAAACTTTTGAAGAATGGATTGCTCATAGGCTCGCGTGGATGGAAGAGGAGCGTGGTCAACTCATCAGTCAGGCAATCACAAAACGAATGATGGCAAATGGGCGGGGCGAGCAGGTCCCGGTGACTCCGGTGCTTGGAGGAAAAGAGCTACCTGACGGGCGGGGCTTGGTGCTCGCTAGAGAGACCATTTGGGTTTCTCAAAGAGACTATCCCACTGTTCGGAATTGGGCACCATGGCCCAGTTACGAGGAGCTCAAGCACGAGGGTGACGACCGGAGCAAATCCGGTTACTCTCGATTTCCTCCGTTGCCTCGCGGCCGTGGCAACGATACTGTGAACTGGAAACAGCGGGCGCCGGTGAAGCAGTATCGCTTCGACGAAGTCGGCCGGCCGGTGTGGGAACTGGGGAGTATCCACACTCAGTATCCTGAAAGTGAGATGCATAGATTCGTTGAGAGTTCTCTATTGGCCGAGTTAGGACTGTGTGCACCGAGGAAACAGGCGATGGAAGTGTCGAACATTTTGCAGGGACCGGGAAAATGCTGAAAGCCGCTACGAGGACGGTATCTTTTACGACCTGACGAATGTCCCCTACTACCACAACTAATTCTCCGTTCTCTGTTAAAAGGAGAGTTGAACTGGAACAGAACGAGCACGATCTGCAAAATATCTTTCGGCGGCGTTTTTGATTCGGATTAGTATTTTACCGTTTGGAACTTTAGGGGAAAATCTTACGGAGCATTTTAGTAGTTATGAAAAAGTTCAACATACTCCTTTATTTTCAGCAAGGAATTGGCGGAGTTTTGTATCTTCCAGAATTTCTTGGCTAGGTTTATTGTTGGAATTTATTTTGTTTGCGTGCAACAAATTAAAGTATCGAATGGTGGGTGCTCGGTGGTTTTCCAGGCAAGGCATGCCCCCAAATAATGTAGATTGCCATGTATCCATACCACTTCAATAAGCATGCCATCATCTCGCAGGCCGGAAGAGGTGCCATTTTGAGTCCTGAGGTTGGTCTTTGGAGGGATATTGTTAATATTTTAATAACAAGTGTCCAGCTAGCCTTTGAACTGGTGGGCGTCAGTGTCTCATACCTAAATAGTTCTCTCCCAAAATGATTATCTTTGAAGACGTTCGACGAACGAATATTTGTAAAAGTTTTATCGATTCCTACCGGAGGGACTGCACGCATTTTCAAGCTCTTTCAAGCCCGTAATAGTGTCGTCAACAGCGTTGGTAGCCACGCCAGCGGGCTTGTTAAATTTTCCATAACGCAAATCACTTAATTCCCCCACGATGGAGGTAAGCTCCTCAAAAATACGCTCAGCTTCAACATCTGCGGCTTCAATTTCCTTTTCCATGGAAGAGCAAGCATTTTCCATCTCCGGCAGAAGTGACGCTAAGGTGTGAATATTTTCGGGGGAAATGGCAGAGTCTGGTTGGCCGAAAAGCTGAATGTCCATGTCCATTTCTAGTTTATCGTTTTTGTCCATTCCACTTACCCCGGTGGCTCGTTTTGCACTTCTGAGTTCTTCTCTCTGTCTCTCGCCTCTCCGTATTTCTTTGTCGATATTTTCCCTGACAAGATCTAGGTCCTGAGAGCGGATATGTTGCAATTCCCGATATAGGACCCTTATTTGAGGGTGGGACCGGAGACGTCTGGGGAATAGCTCTGTGAATTTTTCCAAGGAGATAAGAGTAGGCAGCGAAGAGGGGGAGAGGAGGAAATTTGTCAAGATTGACACCTCAGAAGGGGCCATGATGAATGAATGAATGAGTGAATAGCGAAAACAAAAATAGAGAAGAGCGCAGGTAGATCCCGAACAAAAGCTCCACGGCGCCAAGTTTGGTTCTTCTAACTTATCACAGAAAGAAAATCGGGTAGCAGCTACAAGAAAGGAGGCTATATCACAGTCTGAGCAAAACAGGACTGGGATCTTAAGCCAGCAAAATGCCACGATAATACAACCGCGAATAATTCTGAAAATCAGAAGTGCAAAGATAAGAAGTTCAGTTATAATAGAGTTAACCTTGAAGCCGGCAAGTGCCTTTGAATTGTCGCGTTTGTTTTCCGTAGTATGTTATGTACTAGTATGTGCTATCATCGCGTGCTTCTTACAACTGACGCCTGGCGTTCCACATAGAGAGACTGACGTAATATCTGAGTCATCAATGAACGCCCCGTTTTACCACGAAAATTACAGGCCTCGTAATAAAATACCCCCGAGGGGACATTTCTTACCGGCGCGTGATTGCGAAAAAGATTCCAACCAAGTTTTGTTAGGGGGGGGAACAGGTACTATCCTCGACGGCCATAGCCATAACCACTACAACATCAGTACGTTCCATCTCGCTTGTTGGTTTATGTCTACTCTTCCCTGACACTTACTCTCTTATGACAGAACTCTGGCGATACGAACATTTGGAATTTCTATTTTGCAGCTGACTCTGCTGTGCGGTGCGCCTCGTCTGCTGGTTTGGTTCCATCTTCCAACCTGGGCGCCATCTGCTTGATTGTTTTGATTAAATCTTCAGCTTCTTCTTTCGAGAGCTGAGTCTGTGTCGTTCTGTGCGGCCATCATTTGTTCTCTTCCTTGTGTTGGTGCCATAGTGCTAGTGTACAATTACTCTTCAGCGCTTCAAATTTTGCTGTGTGAACAACTCCGTTCATCCGTGGTTGAGCTGCAAGCATCAAGGGTAGCGGCGAAAGGCTTTTAAAAGCTACAAAATCGGCGACACTGAGGCCGGACAAATTTCTCAGTAACGTACAACTGTCATGGCGCCAGCAAACCACCCGAGTTATCATAAAGATGAGAAAGTCTTCTGTTTCCATCATGAGATTCTCTACGAGGCGAAGATCCTTGAAGTCAGATTGACCAACCCAGAGGACAGAAAGAGCCCCTATGAGTATCGGGTTCACTACAAAGGCTGGAAGAATACGTATGCCCCCTACCTACCTTGATTTTTTGATGCGATGGCAATTTTCTCCGGCTGTATTTTCTTCCCCAAATGCATAACTGACGATCATGTCGCAGATGGGATGACTGGGTTCTACAAGATCGCCTGCGCAAAGCAACTGAAGAGAACAAGGAACTTGCCGCTACGCTCCGTCGTGATGTTGAAGCTTCTCTCCGGCAACGAGCTAAAAACGCATCAGGGAAAAAGCGGGGCGGCTCAGACTTGAGCTCTAATAGAAATAGCGAAGAGAGGCATTCATCCGCTCCCGCCAGAGGCACCAAGAGATCAAGAGATTCCGAAATTGAAAAGGTAAGAAACTTTTTTTGCCTTTGACACGGTTTTCGAAATTACCAGGTTTCGATTTCCCCGTGAAATTTTTTTATTTTCTTCCCGATTTTCTGTTGGGCTTCTTGGAATCTCCAGATCGTCCTATTGGTGTGACGTGTTGACTTATAATTTGCCACAGGAGGAACACTTTAATGCTCGTCCATCCGTAAGAATAGTCATACCTGATACCCTCAAGGCGCTTCTCGTGGATGACTGGGAAAACATCACCAAGAACATGCAACTAGTACCACTACCTGCAAAAGTCCCAGTCAATAAAATCCTCGATACGTATTTCGAAGAGGAAAAAGTCAGACGAGCTTCCCAGGCGCAAGTGGATGTGTTGGAAGAAGTTTTGTCAGGCGTCAGAGAATACTTTGACAAATGCCTTGGCCGGCTGTTGCTATACAGTTTTGAGAGAGAGCAATATCACATTCTCCAACGGAAATGGGAATCCGGGGCCGAAGGCTTCGTCGACAAAGGACCATGTGACGTATATGGTGCTGAACATCTAGCTAGATTGTTCGGTAAGATTTTCTATTTCATCTTTCCAACCAAGTTAACCACGTGTCGCTCTACCCAAGGCCGTAACCTGTTACCTCCCCCCCCCCGACTACTCTTCTTGTGTAACCTTGTGCTGACGTCCTATTCCCCTCTCTTTATCCACAGCCTCGTTACCAGAGCTTCTCGCGCAGACGAATCTTGGCCAAGAATCCACGAATCGTCTACGTGAGGAACTATCTAAGCTCGCAATATGGCTGAGCAAGAACTCCGAAAAGTTATTCGCAACCAAATATAAAAGTCCAGGTAACGAATATGTCGACAAGGCAAAGGGTATTTCAAACCCGGATGCCCCCGGAACCGCAACATCCCGCCTGTTTTAAACCGGTCCATTTTTACAACTTAGAATTTGCGTCTATCGCTCCAAGTCTACTCCGTATAGAGTAAGGGGTTGGGGATTATCCGTTGGCGGACCCTAATAGTGGGGATAGATACTTCTATCATCACTCTATTCTCTATTTCGTTTTCGTCTTTTTTTCTTCCCTTTTTTTTAGGTGAAAATTAAGATATGTTAGCAGGTCAAGCTCGTTTTTCGAGGGTGGTAGTGAACGGGAAACTGAGCTGTATGTACACGTTGTTTCCCCTGAAAAGGAGGGGGAAACTAGCAATTCACTCGGCTTCTTCGAGCCTTTCCAGAATGTTGGTTTTTCTCCTTTTTCTTTTTTCTTTTCTTTTGCCGCGTATTAGGTGGATATTTTTATTTGTTTCTGAGCTCTCCGCCACTTTTCCTTGCACAACAACACACAAATGGTGACACACACCTGCCGCGCCGACTCCGGTCATATCGTGGCCATAAGCCTACGCCTACAGATTTGTTTTTTTTAAACGCTTTTTTGTCTTCTTTCACCCTCTCCTACTTTATGCCTTACTCTTTTCAGCTCCCTTTTTT
>LGUA01000199.1:0-25671 GCA_001660665.1 Emergomyces africanus
AAAAAATTATGATGATGGGTCGTTTGGTTGGTTGGTTGGTCAGGAGTGTGTGGTTACTTTAAATGCTCATATACTTCTTCCCCACCTCCTTTTTTTTTTAAACTTCCTTTTCGGCTCATTTTCCAAATGGCATATATGATGTGAGATGATCATAATGTACATTATTAAAGTACGACGGATATTGTGGATTGGCGGCTGCTGACCACATATTCGACGTCTAGAGTGAGCAGGAAACGAGAATAGAAAGAAAGAAAATAACATTTATATCAACATGTAGCACAACAAGAAGAAAAGCACAAATAGAGGAAAACAAAGGTAAAAGGACATGTTCCATGTATCATACCTTTCTAAATGATTCATTGGATGTGAATACATAAAGTAACTGGCCTTTGGTAAATGGTCTTGTTTACAGCATCAAGGTCCATCCATGTTCTTCCAGGTCAACAAAACCTAGGGATCTAGGTATCCTTCATTCTTCGTTTCAATCTGAACCATCATGTTTTACCAGATATAGTCAGCCAGAAAGTAACTTGCTACAATGGACGGGGATGTATGGGCAGAAGAAGAGAGCGAGAGCCCCTAGTTGCTTTTCACCCTCAAGAAGAAGCCCTCTACGTCAAATCTAGTGTCCAACACTCCTCTGATACTACCTTCGTTTATAATGACCAGACCAGGGCAGATAGGATACAGACCAGCAGATATATATGATACCACTTCATTTCTGCCAGTACATTTTAATTTTTTGTTAGTTTTTTATTTTTTAATTTTTTTAATTTTTTTTATTCAATTGCCCTAGTTTTTCCTTCGCCAATTAGACCATTGTCTACTCCGTATATCTCAGAAAAGCCTCTCCAAAAAATACCCACAAATTAAACAAACTCTATTTCACTCTATCTATTCCTGAGGAATCATGAGCGAACCCCTAAGCCCTTCTCAACGACAGGAAAAGCAGGTTTTGGTATAAACTCTCTTCTCACATATCCGTTGGTACGATCAAAAAATCAGCCTATGGAAATATGTCGAACATATTCCAAAAGAATTAAAGACCTTGAGAATTCCCCAACCCACAGAAAACAAAATAAACGAGTAAATAAAATAAAAAGTACAAAATAAAAAAGTACAAAAGTATTAAAACCCACCAAACCTATGATGTAATCGCCCACAATTGAATATTCTCAACTGCTAGTTCATAGGGCGAAGCCACTCTTTCCTCACGCCACCACAACCGCCCAGCGGAGTCCGCCAGACAAAAACCCCATGGTCCATGGATGCGCACACACAATTGTTTTTATTGTACGGAGTAGTTGAGACAGAGAAGTTTCCACCGTCATCGCTGGGTGTGTTTTGCCCTATATGTCATCCCTCAGGGTATGCCCCCGCTCCAATACCTAGGTGACAAGTCGCACCCTCGAAGCACTCTCACCAAAGCCTCGGCTACACACCAATCACCACCATGAACACCACCAGCACCACCAGCAGTAGGCCCCTTTTGGTCCCCACTTGCTGTCTCCCATTCGTCGGCCTTAAGTGGCATCATTTTTTTTTTTTTTTTTTTTTTCTTTTTTTTGTTCAACCAGGGACAGGAGTTGCAGATTCTAGAACCTCTGAGCCAGGCAAGCCATCTAAGCGCCCGAGCCAACGCCGGTCACCTGACCCAGACCTGCTGGCCCACCCTGGATAGCAAGACGCTTGGCAGTCTTGGCCCACGTCGGTCTGTGCATAAGCTTACCTAAGATAGGCGCTAACCAATCAGCAGCCTGCGTGGTGAGAATTCTTTCGAGGACCCCCGAGCAGACCCCGTGACTGCCAAGGCGAGCCACCGCGTTGCTGCCAAACTGACCAATTGGCGCGGGAGGAACTCGGGGGCGGCGGACATCCGCCAATGGGGTCTGGGCAGTCCCCCGGGGCTGGCCGTCAGGGAGGGGGATTTGGGCAGGATCTGGCGGAGAGAGTATATATACGGGGCCAAGTGCCTTCTCACTCCTGCCCAGCCATATTTAACGACGGGTCTGGCCACTGAAGGCGAAAACAACAAGAAACAGAAAAAGGGAACGGGAAAAAAAAATATATTGGCAACCCAAACCCGCATCTGCATTCCGTAGCCTTCTTGTAGTATCTTATATACTACTACTACTACTACTGCACAGCGCAACACAAATCTGAACATCTATGCATCCAGGCCTCTACAATATAATCATATAGAGTGACCACCGGAAAACCCAAAATTCCATCCATAAACAGACCCTACCATCTATCCCACTCTACCCTCCTCTCATAACAGAGGAATCAACCCAAGGAAACCCCGCTTCTAGGCAATATTCGGCATCTATCTTTGATGGCATTGAACACCGGGGGCATACCAAGTCACTCACTTATCACCACCACCTCCTCCTCCGCCTCCTCTATATCGCTCCTCCGTCCGCCATTACCGTTTCGACTGCTGTTCTTGCCCGCTAAGTAACAGTTGTCCAGAGCATCGTGATCTCGCATGTTCCTGTTGCCTGTGGCATACATATATATACATATATATATAGGTATATATATTAGAAAAAAAATACGGGAGCTATCCTTTTCTGGCTCACCTACGCAACCAAGGCATAACCGGTCTTTATATATACTACACAACGATATCGATATCGATATCAAAAACAAGAAAGAACGACAACAATCGACAAGACGACAACCATATCAACAACAAACTACCACCAAACTATCAAATCAATAGCAACAATACCATCAAATATGTCTGTCTCAACCACCTCCTCTACCCGCTGGCGCGCAATCGTCAACCGCGATGCCACCGCCAACGATTTCGTCTACGGCGTGCGCACCACAAAAATCTACTGCCGTCCCCGCTGTCCGGCCCGCCTCGCCCGGCGCGCCAATGTCGAGTTCTACGACACTCCTAAACAGGCAGAAAAGGCCGGCTACCGCCCCTGCAAGCGCTGTAAGCCAGAAGACCTCCGCGCCCCGCCAGATCCACATATCAAACTGGCTCAGCGCGCCTGCCAGACTATGACTCTGGCGGCGCTGCGGGCGGCCAACGGTACTAATACTGGCGAGACAAGGACGCGGCCGACGCTGCAGGACCTGGCAACAGAGGCTGGGCTAACACCGTCGCATTTCCATCGCGTTTTTAAGAAGGTTGTCGGCATCACCCCGGGCAGGTTTGCAAGGGAGGTTATGGAGGGGAAGAAGATGGAGGGCTATATGAAAAGGTTGGAAGAAGGGATTAGTGCGAGTGGTGGCGGGTATGCGGGGTACGGGGGTGGTGCTGGCGCTTGTGGTGCTAGTGCGGGAGCGGGAAAGACAGATGCGGACGGGAAGAGTGAGCCGTCGATAGACTTTTCGAGTAAGATTGGCGGTGCTGCTGTCTCGGTAACTGCGACTGCAGCGGAGGGATTGGGCTTGGATGTGGTAGGTGGTGTACTCCCACCCACCGCCACTACGGAGTCGCCGAATTATACTGGTCTTCCGGACGCTACTCCTATACCCTTTGATTGGAATGAGTTTGATAGGATGTTGGGTGGTACTGGTGGCGGTGATGCTGGGCGTAATAGCAACAACAACAACCACAGTAATAGTCACCATCAACACCCACATCATATTCATGCACTTCAACATAATCATACTAGTGGCTTTTCCATAGCAGGCCACAAGCAGCACCCGGACTCACAGACATCTCCTGCCATATCATCAACAACAACAACAGCAGTAGCAACCCCACTGCATCCACACATCCTCGACCCATCATCCACAAATACTGCCAGCCTCCTCCTCGACCACTACGAACTACCCTGGGAATCCCCCGGTTGCACATTGAACTTCTCCTCCCCACCACCACACTATTCTCACGACATAGGCGGTGGCAGCGGCAGGTACAGCAGCGGCTCCCTCTCCCCCTACGACTACGACCCGCTCTTGGACACAAACACAACGACAGACTTCTACAGCAAACTCTTCGACCACACCAACAACAACAACAACAACAACAACATCAACAATCACAGCACAAACTGCAATAGCTGCAGTAGCATGAATAACAATCATGGCAATGGCGTTGTAAAACAACATCAACAACATCAACCACTGCACCACCTGGACGTATCCGATGACTCCTCCTCTTTAACCCCCGTCGACACGCCGCCCTTCCTGGTCGATTCTCTAAACACGACGGGATTTTCATCCGCTGCGTCGTCAGCGTCGTCAGCGCATGATTCGCCTCTATTGTTATTTGAGGAGGTGGATTGGTACGGAAGTCCGAGCATTTTTCAAACATATGCTTGATTGTTTTTTTCCCCTGTAATTTTTCCTTTCTTTTTTAATGGCATGGGGTTAATTTTCTCGGAGGTGGTAAAAATGGCGCGGACAAAACAAAATGCCAGATTAACTATGACATTTGGCTATTTTGGGATTTGGAAACGGGAGTCGTGGCTTCCTTTCCTTAATTTAGTTCTTTGCCTTATTTTTTTATTTTTTTTATATATTTTTTAATTTTATTTATTTATTATTAAACTTTGACGTGTATATAATTTTGTTTTTCTTTCCTTCCTCCTTTTTATTCTATCTCACTGTATAGCACATGCCTCTAAGGGCTCGGCGTATGATGAATTGATGAATAATTTTGACTTTTGCATTCGTTGAAAGCGGGAGGAATGAATATGAAAATAATTGAACTTACAATTTTTATAAAAGTCTTTTCTTTTTGCCTTGACTTGAAGTGTTTGGTTAAGGATAATTATAACCAATAAATATAAAGAACATTGAACAATCAAAATCTATCATAATGCTAATCACGAAAAGTTAGTTGCCTTCAATGAGTTAATTATTCACGTCAGTTCACAGCGAACAAGCTATATAGCTGCTGCTCAGCTGGTTCGTTGTTCTAGAGGCCGACAATTCATAGTATAGTCTATTCAAATATGTCAGAGTTCACAGATTTATATATTTTTGCTCTCGTTTATATCTCTCATGTTGAACCAATGTGCTTGATTGATCTAGCTAGGACCGCGGGCAACTATCTATGTGTGGCAGCGTGGGGCGTGGGGAAATCACTTTTTGGCGTCGGGTTGAAACATGATTTTTTGACGAATGAGTTCGGATATGAGGTCATCAACACTAAACTCGGGGACGTAGGTTTTGGGCTTATCCTCACGCAGTTTTAGAAGGAAACGTTGAACGTGCGAGCTCGCATATTTCCCTAGGCTTAGGATAAATCGTTGGCGTAAGAAGAAGTCAGGGGGCTGAATTCCATTGTATCTCAGGTCTGCAACGGTGTTTTGCCATGCTCTCGCATAGATGATTATATCACCTCCATAATCATCTATAGAGAGCTTGCAGATCTTGTCAATTAGCCGCGTTTGAAGGTCAGCGTCATGAATTTGATAATGATCTTCTAGCAGACGCCATAGAACCGCTACTTTTCTCATAAAACCAGTGCCAGAGTCACCATCACGCAGCTTGGCCTGCATCTTTTCCTTCACATCAATTTCCAGTGAATTCCAAATCACTTTCCAAAGTTTTATTTCCTTATACTGCCAAATGAGACTGTCATCGATATCTGCATCTTCGGGAGGACCATTCTCATAGTTGAGTAGGATGTGAGAGGCCTGGAACAGAGCTGCCTTGACCTCCACCTCTCGTCTCCAGGATTGGTAATTGGCGCGGCCTGCCAGCTTAATGTCAATCCGCAGGCTCACAAACCCATGCTGTTCGCGGAATTCCTTCACACGGTCATTAGAGTCGCCAGGGGGTTGTTGGAGGGACGGCATCGTTAAATATACTTTGGCTTCCGTGGCTGCCATACTGCCCGCTACTTCGAGAGGGATCCCTTGTTGAACTAGTTTTTTATACAGGGTAGTTATCTGCAATGCTTTATACATTGCATCATCCTCTATATCTTGAGGAACTGCCTCACTAATATCTATCGGCTCTGCCATGCTCGGAGGATCTTTTCGAGCGGTCTCCGGCGGGGATTGACGTTCTGGCTCGTTGGGAGGCGGCATACTATCCGCTCCTTCGAGAGGGATCCCTTGTTGAACTAGTTTTTTATACAGGGTAGCTATCTGCAATGCTCTATACCTTGCAGCACCCTCTATATCTTGAAGAACTGCCTCACTAATACCTATCGGCTCTGCCATGCTCGAAGGATCTTTTCGAGCGGTCTCCGGCGGGGATTGAGGTTCTGGCTCGTTGGGAGGCAGAGTTTGAAATCTGTGGTCGAATCCACCCGGGATTGGCGTATTCGACGGCTCTCCGCTCGCAGCTCGTGAAGTCGCTCTCCTAGTATTTACGTTCAGCTCTTTTGGCTGCACGTTGCTCAGCTGTTTTGCCGCTGAACATGAGGGTTATTTATTGTGGAGGTGGGGATTGGAAAGGCAGGCTGATTTTTCGATCTGATTCCAAGACGTCTTTGAGCGTAAGAACGCGAATTTAACGTCTTTTTTTTTAATCGACGAGCTACATATCGATAGGCCTAGGCGAATAATGGGAGGTTAATTTGGAAGAATTGAAGGATTATATAGGGGGTGCCAGGGCGGGAAATCACGTGTCAGAGCAAAGGAGGTGGCTGGGAGCCCTAGTTAGGGTTGGTGTTATTTTACGGAGTACGGAGTACATTCTCCTGATTTAATACTAGTAGAATCAGTGATTAAGCTCACCCAGTCAGCTGTTCTGTGAATATAATCAATTCCTCTTTAAATGATCTCTCCGTCTTACTGGCTCACCATGTTACAGAAGATAGAAACCAAATTTGAATAATGGCTTTAATTTAATGAACCATCTACAAGAAGGTGAAAACGAAAAAAAAGCTAGGGCTATGGTATTAAAATCACGTGGTAAGAACGGTTTTGAAAGGGGTTTTTGGAATTAGGCAGCGTAGATTTGGAGGCTGGAAGATTAGGGTTTAGAGATTAGGTTAGGGTTTTAATTAGAGTTAGAATCTGAGAAACATACTCCGTAGAAAAAAATCAGCCCCTTTCTTGGGAATTGTACTAGTACTAGTCAACGATCAATCTCAAAGTTGAATCAGGTTTAATTGTTTTTTTTTTATTTTACTTTTCATTCCGTCCAATGTTCTTTTTCCTTTCTTTTTTGTCCAAAAATTTTGAGCCCTGTTCAAATGTTGAACTCTGCCCAGGGTGTGGTTCTGAGAGAAATTTGTTTGACCCCTGCTGAAAGTTTTCCGCCAGCCAGGAATCCGAACCCCTTCCCCACTTTCTAAGCCACGGGAACTATGCTCAAATATAGACCTAACGGCCGACTATGCAGCTCCTCTGTAGAGTTAAAATCGGGGGTTACTAGTACAGATATCCGCTGAGACCCTTCCTTGGAAATCTGTAACCACATTAGGCATAAATTGTACCCCGTACGTAGGATCTGGGACCTGGTAACTGGATAAAATAAGATCACCGCTACTATGTGGAGTATCAGATTGGCGGACTCAATGATGCGGGGAAGGGGAGAAACTTGCGATTAAACATCGGACCACATTATTGAAACCAATTGTTGTAGGATCAAGATACCGGGAAGTGCGGGGAATTGGTTGGTCCCTTCGGCCGAAACTGGTACCATATCCGAATAGACTACAATAGTTCCAACTGTTACCAAGAAGTAAAGAAGCAAGAAAGAGAATAGACCTGAGCTTGGGAATTGGGAATTGGTTTGTCGCCTTCCTCTTCAGCGGAAAAATCTGTGCGGATAAGAGAATTGCCGTGGAGAATATCTCTGTAGGTAATGGATATATGTATGCATGTAAATGTATGCATGTAAATGTATGGAATAGTATATATATGCGCGCTGGAAAAAAAAAAAGAAAAGAAAAAAGAAAGGAAAATATATGATTTTGAAATAGCACGCCGGAAACATAGGAAAGGTAAACGGCCACAACTTAAAATGATAACCCATGAATGGGCGCAAAGACCGGGACAGTGGAATAACAGTACGTGTTGCGAAAAAAAAATAACCAACGTCAAATCATTCAAGAGAGTCATTAACCTTGTGCGGCTTTGGAACAGGAGAAACTGCTGGAGGCGCCCGATTGTTCGTTGATCGCTCTGCCCGAGACGTAGAGGCCCAGTCCGCACTGTTTAAAGTTGTCTTTGTTAGCGAATTTTTGTTGTTCCCAAATATATATATATATACGGTTATAAAAGGCTGGAGGGAGAAAATTGTTTTATCCGGGGGAGGGGGATGTTGGTTCATGGAGACGGGGTGGCATACAATGAGGGCGCCTGCGCCAACGCAGAAGATGTTGACGAAGGTGAGGAATATTTTGCGCGGGCTGGAAAAGTAGCGGCCTTTATTTAGGTAGAGCCAGAACCAACCGTTTAAGCCGACTGTTATTTCGTGTTTTGTTAGTGGTTTTTCTTTTTGGCGTTTTGCCCCATAGAGTAAATAGGGGGTAAAGTAACTCAAGGGAGCTTCGTAGGGGGTGTTCTCTTACAAGTGAACCAGCTAGCGAAGAGGGCGGTCTATTCGAGTAGAAATTGCTTAGTTAGTTTTGTTTTGTTTTGTTTTGGTGGTTGCGTCAGTCCCACTCTTTGGTTAAAGGGGAAGGAAAACATACGATTAAGCTGAGAAGGTTGTTGAAGACGGGGATGGCTTCTGCAATGATCCAGGCGATAACCCAAAGTACGATGGTCATGCCAACCCATGTGCCAACTGAAGTCCAGCTCCGTTGAGACATGCGATTTGTGCCACGGAACAACCGTACGTATAGGTATTTGCTAGCGACGTGTCCGTTGATGACACCAGCAATAACGATCTATAAAGTTTGTCGTTAAAATGAGGCATGGTTTAGAAAGCGGATGTAGACTCTTTCAGGGGTTTGCTTTTTTTTTTATAATGAGGGGGAGAAAAGTCTCTTACAAGTCAGGATGTCCAAGCTGCCACATTCCAACGCCGGCAGAGGCCAATCCAAGCGCAACACTGGCAGAGGTGAAAATGCTCCCCGTCCAAGCAAACCAGCCGGTAAGATAGGACGCGAAGTTTGCATATTTAGGGGACGCCAGCTCGTTTGCCCAGAAATACTGCCCTCCGGCATTGGGCATAGAACTTGTCAGTTCGGAGAGTGTGATGGCGACACAGCTCGAGATGAATGCAATCCACGGGATGCCGTACATGACCAGCAACGGTCCGCCGGACGAAATGCCTGTGATTAGGGAGGCAGACATGCCGAACCACGAGTTGGTAAGAGAGAAGCCGACTCCAAGCAAGGACAGCAGCGAAAACTTGCGCTTCATATCCTGGCTGTAGCCCATGGCGGCGAGCTTCAAGGCATCTTCGTCAAGAGAGCTCTTCTCGCCGGGGTCGCTGACCGGAGACGGCACGCTTTCGATTTTCTCGATATCAAGAGTCGCCATGGCTGCTGCAAAAAAATCTGTTCGGGATCTGTTGTTATACGGAATTCACAGAGATTTTTTGACGACGAGGAGTTGTTTAATAATTAGGAGATGGGGATATCTGCACAGCAAATACAGGGGTTCGATAAGCAAGAAATACGTGTGCCTAGGGAGGATATGATACGTTAACAGGGTCTATTTTTGTCGCATTGGGCTCGAGATCCGGCACGATGATGGGAGGAATCCTTCTTTATTTCTTTATTTTATCTTTTTTTCAGTCAAAAGAGTACCTTGGAAAGTGTCCAGCGCATTGGGCAGTGAGGATATCGTGTGTGCTTCGTTTGTCGCTTCCGGGCGTCCAACAGTCACTTCAATTCAGATGGAATAGGCTGATGATTCTGTGCTACCACGTTTGATTCTTTTCTGTTCTTTTCTTTTTTTTTTGGTTTGGCTTTGGAAAGGAAATGCTTTTCCACAGGAAGAAGCTAGTTCTCGATTGTTTCTGAAAGGGCTGTACAACAGCAAAGGGGGGTTTGAACCAATGTGTGGGCAAACAACAATACAGCCAACTTCAATGGATTGGGCTATCCGCAGTTTCGTATAGGAGTGACCTTGCACCACGCGCCGCCAATATCCAAAGCACAGCTACACAGATAGGCTGACACACACAGGTGGACCGATACGCAGGAGGGAGTCGGCAGGGAAGAGGAAAGCAAAAGTAACAATAGCGTTAACGGGGCAAAATCGACTGCCAAAACGTTGACGAATATTTATAGTATGAAGGAGCAACAAAACCTCAGGAGATCGCAAGGAGTGGGGGATCCCGAATGATTTTATCTTTCAATCTGCAGCTGCTGCATATGAAAACGCAAGAAAGAAAAAGCAAAAAAAGGCGGACTATGGCTTATAAACGGGATTTAGTTTCCGAAGGCTATTTTATTTTATTTTATATTTTATTTTATTTTTATTTTTTTCAGCCGATCGCTGCCATATTGCTTCCACATCCACATGTGGGTGGCTCTTGGTGAAACTCCGTACTTGACTTTGCCCTCGTGAAAAAAAAAGAAAAAAAAAGAATGAAAAAAAAAAAAACCAGGAGGAAGGTTTTAAAACCTTACTTAAGGTTTGGCTGGTTCAAAATCCTTCGCCAGCCTCTAAAACAGTGCACCGCAGTACGAGTGACGTGATTGCACCCGCCCCAATGAAGAAGATACTTTTCTCATTGGCCATCGCTCGGGGTATATACAAGTGGAGGCGAATTGAGTTGAGTTGAAGGTTTGGAGAAGTCCGAGAGCGCAAGAACTTGTACTCCGTACATAGTAGTACGTATATTGACGAAGAAAAGCGGCAGAACCACCAGAACCACCAAAACATCTCCACCCCCTCGCGGTCTTAGTGGGGACTGAGCTTGGCCCCCTTGATCCTTGGACGCCCCCACTAGGGAGCATTAGCCACAGGGTTTGCTGGAACAAGATCGCAGCAAATAACATCACAGAGAAGCATGGGAGATTGATACACCATGGTCCAATCAGGGTTGCTATTAACACATCATTCCAAGCTTATCCCAGGAAACTTGTCGGCTATTTTGCTTGTTTTTCAAAGCTGGCTCGCTTTCCTTCTTTTCTTTACCTTTTTTTTTTTTTTTATTTATAAATTTTTCTGGCTTGTTTTCTGCTTATTCAAGTGGGGGTTACATTTCGTTTTGCATGTGCAAACACTGCTAGCGACAGCACCCTCCGATTATTTTAGAATATGCCCAAAGACCTTGCGGAGTAGTCCGTACTAGTTCACGCTACATATCGTGTTCTTCTTGCGCATGCATTCTTGATTCTTGTTGGTCGTCATCACGCCTCCCGGCGGGTGTGGCCAAACACAAAAAAAAGAATTTTCCCGCTTTCGTCGCCGGCCTCGGCTCGTCCGCCCAGGGCGCCACAACGGACTTCTTCTTTTCTAATACGCCACTGACGGCAGTGACGAGCAGAACGAACGCCGCTAACATTCCTTCGGTAGAGGACTTGTCCGTGGCGGCCCTGGGACAGCAGGATGGATGGGACAAATCTCTATCCACTATCATTAGTAATTCTCGTTATCGGATCCTGAATTCCACCAACTTCGGTGGAAGACCCCCCGAGCTACTCCGTTATACTAAACAGTTATTGTTTGTCGCCGAAAGAGCATGGTGCGAATATAACGGCGCCAAAGCAGTTTCGAATACGAATAAATTTCTGTGAAAGGGGTTTTTTTTTGTTTTTTTGGGCGAAGTGCTAGTTCTTGAGCCGTGCGCAGAAAAATCCTTCAATGACGTCGCAGGATGAAAACCCCCTCAATTAATGCGACCGCAAAAAACATTTTTCTTCTGATCTCCATTCGTTCCTGTAAACAAAGCCCACCAAAATTCTAATTAAAATTGGTATTTGAAGGAGCCAGTGGGGTTGGAAAGGAAGTGGGGAGGTCCTCAATTCTCAAGCTTGTCATTCCTCATCTCTTCTTCCAAAAAGTTCATTGAGACTACTCTGGTTTGCTCACACAGTTGAGCGAACTGGAGAAGCTCGACTGAGATACCGTTTTTCTCTTTTAATCCTAAGAAATGCGGATTATTTGTTTTGGAGCTATGAAGTTCATGGAAAACGTCGCTGGATGGAGAAAGATTGATGGATCCCCGATTGATGAGCCGCCCTGGCGGGTCAAATTACGTTGTATTAGCGCCCATGAAAACTTTTGTTTGTGGATATAAATTAGGGAGCAAGTAATAAATTTTAAACATAAATAAAAGTAAATAAAAGTAAATAAATAAACTATACAAAATTCAAGTTCATGAGCATGTTTTCAACTTGAAACAGATATGATCATGCAAATTAATACTTGTTAGCTGAGTTCTCAAAAGCAGAACTTCTATCTATCAGTCAAATCATCTAACATATGCTCTAAATTAATAAATAAGCAGAAAAAAAGAAATAGAAAAAGAAAACGAAAACAAAAACGGGAAAGAAAGAAAGGAAAAACGCCAGACCGATCCATCTATTTAATTTAAGGGAATGACATGAAAAACCCACGCGGACGGTATTTATATATGCGTACATATATCATTATTAGCGTTGTCGCAGTTCCTGCACATATGAATACGAGGAAAAGGAAAGGAAAGAAAGGAAGAAGAAAAAGCGAGGAAACGAAACAGTGTACGTAAGAGGTCCATCGTATGTATGATATCCCAAGCTGCAACAAAAAAGAACAAAAAAAAAAAAATTCCAAAATCAAATAACTTTTGTTCATGACATTAATTCTCCCAGTTTATGACCAACTGAATCACAGAATGTGATCTTATGCTTCATCATCAGTGTCTTGGGGATGAGGTGTGCCTTTGGGGGAGTTAAGCCTGAACGGGGGGTCACTTCCTGTTAGTATAGGCCCATACACCCCGATAATTTAGGGAGAAAAGAAAGCTAGGAAACAGGAGGAGGGGAAAATTTGCTGTCAACGTACCACTCAATATGCCTCAAACGCCTCCGCACCTCACGATCCTTCATCTGTGCACGAGTCAACTTCTTCTTTTTCTTTGCTTTGAATTTCAAATCCCCGCCCGCATCCTCCGCACCAGAGTTTGCAGCAGAGGCCGCAGCAGAGGCGGCAGCGCTTGAAACTACGCTGCTTGCGACAGTGCTGGGCCCGCGCGAGCTGTCTTCAAACCGGTCGAGGGAGAGGGAGACATGGCCTTTATGCGTCATCCGGCCGTCCTCAACATGCCACTGCTCGGGGCATAGCGCACCGACGAATTCCTCGTTGTGAGAAATCATCACCACACCACCCTTGTAGTCGCGGATGGCGACGGCGAGGCCGCCCAGAGAGTCGCGGTCCAGGAAATTGGTGGGTTCGTCGAGGACAAGGAGATGGGGGTTGTTCCACATGGCGCCAGCGAGGACGACTTTGACCTTTTGGCCTCCTGAAAGGCCGGAGATTTGGTTGTGGTTTGCGATCTCGGGGTCGAGGCCGACATCTTCGAAGTGCTTCGAGATCACTTTTGGTTCCAGGACGCGGTAGCCTAGACCTTCACGGGAGGCTTCATGATCGTCGTATTCTTGGACGAGTTTTTGAAACCCTTCCTTTAGAAGAGTGTCACGGGAGATGAAGGAGTTGTGTTTGGGAAGCATCCCAACCCATTTACTGGTATGAATGTTAGAAGAGGAAAAGGTGGAAACAGATGAGAGGGCTGCGGGAGACTTACACTTCATATTGGAACGTTTTCTTCAGCTTTTGTCGACCGATCAAGGCTTCAATACGTCGAGGGCCCCGTCCATCGCCAATATCAATCGTCTTTTCCATCTGGATTCGATCCTCTTCAGTCAAGATCCTGGTTTGCTTCATCAGCACCTCTCGATCGTCACCATTCTGATATCTCCATTGCAGATATTGGTTAGGCGTCTTTTCCATGTGCATTTCTACATGCTCCAGAGCGTGCTGCTTAATGTATCCGATTCGAAGATTTGGATGCTTCTCAACCTTTCCGCTTTGAGGAATGAGCTCTCCAGTCAACAGCTTGATGAAAGTTGATTTGCCTGCGCCGTTACCGCCGATTATCGCTGTGCGAGACGAAAGGGTCAGGGAGCAGCTTGCATCCACCAGAGACGGCTTCGTATTTCCGGGATAAGTGTAAGTCACATTAGTCATGCGAAGGATGGCACGAGTTTGCGATTTCACGCCAGTCAATATACCAGGTGGAGGGAACTTGAACTGAACATTCGATGAGCTCAGGGTATAGTAGCTGCTCGCTTCTGGCTTGACTTTGACAAACGCAGCAAGGTTGCCCTTGTAGCAGACCAATTTCTTTCCTTCATAGTGGTAGATATCGGTGCAGACTTCGTCCAAAAATGCGGAGTCGTGACTGACAATCAAACTGGTGATCTCTGTGTGTTGTTTCAGGTATTCCTGCAACCATTTCACATTCGCTACATCCAAATGATTGGTCGGTTCGTCGAGAAGGAGAACATCAGCTCCCATGAGCATAGCTCGTGCTAGAGCCAGCTTCATCTTCCATCCACCGGAAAGGGAGCCAACTTTCTGTTCTTGCCGGCCACCAGGGCCAGCAGTGAAGCCAACCTCGCTCAAGACCTCTGAAATCCGGTCTTTGCCGCTTGCGGCTAGCTCTGGGTCTTTGGAAACAAATTCCAAAATGCTCAAATCCGCATCTTCGCCTTGGTTGTGCTCCACGAAACAGGTTTTCAAGACATCCTTAGATGGGAATCCCTCCAGCTTTCCCTCTGCAATGCTGCGCATAAGGGTGGACTTCCCCGCTCCGTTACGCCCGCAGAGCCCGTATCGATGGCCCTTGAGGAGTCTTAGGTTTGTATGGGAGAGAAGAAGCATGCCGCCATAAGCAAGGGAGAAATCTGCATTGACAATTTCAACCTCATCTGTGTCTTCTTGAACAGGGACTCCAAATTTCCGCTTGTCCTCCTCTACGAAATGGGCGTGAACTGCGGATGCGATAGCAGCCTCCTGTCCCTCTTTCACGAGCTGACTCAGATAAGGTCCGACACACAATGGAATGCGGTCGAGAAGTCGGGAGTTGACATCGTCCCGAACCATTTCAGAAATATATGTCTTCGAGATAGCCCAGAATGCCTCATCTTGCTTGCACACAATTCCACCGTGGAGTTTCACCTGATGCTCCAGAACCTTTAAGATTTCGTCTGTTGATACCTGAGCCACAGCACCGTTCGCCAAGGTAGTGCTCTCATCGCCCATCGCCTTTTGGATGACATTCAAAGCCCTTGTTGCTAGCTCCCGAACTTCGGGCAAAGAAGCTCTGTCCTTCACACCTTGCACGCCTGGCTTCAATTTGGGCAAAAATGTTCGCGCTTCATTAGGATCGTGGACGAGTTTAGTGAGATTCTCAACGACAACGACCGTCTGGCGAAGAACTTCTTGTGGGGTTGTAGGTGTATTCAGAGACCGTTCAAGCAGCGGGGTGAGGAGGGCCAGCACGGGGGAGGTAACTATCGCAACGAACGTAGTCTGGGAAAGGGCATGGATTGCCTTTTGTAAAGTTTGTGCGTCAGGGTTTTCCATCGCTTTAATCAGTAGCGGGATTCTCGGAGCGACATCGTCATTATAGAGGACCGTCGTCAAAGCAGTCATGGTTTTAACTGCTTGTTTCGATACCTCACTCTTCATATCGTGCATACCAGACTCAACAATCGGGATCAGGTCCTTTAAGCACTTGCCCACGGAGTCACGGAGCAGATCCTTTTGCAAACTCTCCTCCTTGGAATCTGATCCTGCCTGAGTCTTCTCAGCCACTTTCTCCAGCAGACGATAAGCCTCCACAGCACCTTGCCATTTCGCAGTCGATTTGTTGAGATACGCTGACAGAGCCGGAATAAGGGCAGCGACCAACGACTCGACCTTCAGACAGGCAAACAACGCATCCACAGCATATTTGGCCGATTCCCGCACCACAGCACCCTTGTCACCCAGGGCATCCAAGGCCAGGGAAAGAAGTCCTCCATCTTCAAGTAAGAATACAACCTCACTGAGCGGTTGTTCTCGAGGAAATATTTCGAACAGAGCGCCCAATATCAGCATTGCACTTTCTCGCTTCGCCCCGCTTTTCTTATCTGCCGCCGCTTTTTTAATATCCTTCAACAAATTATAGCCGTGTAGACCGCGAAATCCGACTGATTGGATGAGGAGGTTTGTCAATGCATACGAGGCGTCTAGAGATTCTTGCGATTTGTCTGCATTGAATATTGTGTTCATCAAAGAGCCAACCTCCTCCTCAGTTGGAGGGACGGAGGATGGAGTCTTTGGGATCATAATAGGCGCAGAAGACATCGTGGGAGATTCTGATGGCGAAATAGGATGTGGCATACTTTAACGAGAAGGGGGACGGGATAAAAAACAAACAGAATAGCGCAGAACAAGTAGTAATCGTAAAAAAATGTTGAAATGTGTATATGGATATATATAGAGTGGAGATTTATGTGTGGCGCAAAAAACTTGTGGTGAGACCAAAGAAAGAAGGAAGCAAAAGAAGACAGTATCTTCAAGAAAAGGGCTCTATAAAAGGCGCTATGAACAGAGAAAGAACAAGATAAAATAAACAGTATGTAATAGAAAAGAAAATCGAATGAAAAACCCAAGCCCCGGTAAGGCTGTGTAGTGGGAATGGAGCCTGACAGAAAGAAATAAAAATTCCGTTGGTTGAAGATTTATTTAGTTTTTTTTGATTTTGGTGGCGGGCGGGACAGATTTTCGGCTTAGTCAGCCAGCCGAGACCAGGAACGGCATAGAATGATTTGAAGGTGATATGGAGACCCTGATATATCGCCAGGTTGTATACTAGTTATATACATATAATAATAATAATTTATCTGGCCCGTCGTTGTTCTCTAACTAGCTATCTGTTTATACAAATGGAAATGCCCAATGCGACCCTCCAGGCAGATGGCTATCTATGGCCGTCAATCAAAAAGAGATTCACCTAAATAGTACTAACACGCGACTTGTCTCGTGCCCTTGCTTTTAGCTGTGTTTTAACCGCCTGGGTAAAGCTATAGCAGAACGATTGGTCACTACGCTCGCAGCAAAGGCTACCTTTGTGTGAGTGTCGCGGGCCGGATGCTGGGCTACTGCACTGAAGAAGGGGATTAAAGACGTGCATTATCAAAAGTTCACCCCCGCCGATATCTATAATTTCTGGGAAAATTCAAATTTAATCGCTCCATCCCGTAGCAGAAAAAAAACAATAGGGGTATTAGGCGGTTTAGAAAGCTGTAAAAAAATCAATTGTCGTTAGCAAGAGAGGGCTCACTCTATGTTATTTACACACTATTTGTTTTGTTTGGAGTGGAATAAACATACAATCTTCAGTATTCCCTTCACCCATACTCTTGTTAGAGCTGCTGCCACTCATTATTGAGCCGACAATGCCGTCCATATATGAAGCGCCACTCCATTTCTGGTGGGTAAGGACATCGACTCCCATCTCCTTCTCTGGTCTCTGGATGAGATTGACATACGCCAACATGCCATCGTCTTTGAATTTGCGCGACAGCTCAGTCGTCATGGTGGCGTTAGAGTGGAGTCCGGCAAGTGAGATAAGTTGGAGAACAAATCTAGGGGAAAAAAAAAAAGAAAGAAAGAAAATATTGTTAATTAATCTCCTTTTGCATTGGACACTTTTCACATATCGGGATTGAAAGGAGATATGAAAACTCACCCATGCTGAGCGATATCCCAGATAAACGACTTGAGGCTGGCTTCGGTGAAACCGTGGCCCATCCAGTTAAATGAAGGGCTGAGGTTATATACCAGCTTCTTGCCAGGGTGTGCCGTTCGGATTTCTTTAGCGAACGACGCAGCTTTCTGGACACTTGGATCGCCAGTTTCAACCCACAGCAAATCAGCGTAAGGGGCGAAGTTGATCGCGCGTTTGGTTGCCGCAGCATCGCCGGCGCGGTAATGGTAGTAGCCCTCCCGAGTCCGGGGAATATCCCAGGACCAGAACACAGGTGATTTGGTGTACTTGTCTGCAAGAGCTCGTCGCTCATTGATCGGCATGTCCCGGTTTTCGGCTGTTTGCTTCTTGTAGGCGTCGATAGATGACTGAGCGGCTCCCTCAGATTTAAGATGTTGTTCGACAGCTGTAGAAATACGTTAGTGCCAGATCATGAGCGGTTAACAGGAAAAATAAAAATAAAAATTAATCAATGTAACTATATATATTACCTTCATCGAACGTAACAAGTTTATGGTCTTTTACCCATTTTGATTCGAATTGATCGATCTCAGACCCAGCGGCCCCATCCAACTCCATCCTCTGCAAGGTTTCGGCGAGCGGATTGGAGTTCTCAGTAACGCCAAGGATAAACTCGTGGTCCCTTACATCGATGGTGCTGCTTATGAGCTTTCCGCTCTCCGAGTCTGTTCTAGCAATAAGCAGGTTTTCAGTTCCCATGAGATCCCACTGGAATCTTGCTGCAACGAGCCTGTTGATGTGTTCGGCAGTGGGGACGAGCACTTTGCCGGCAAGATGGCCACATTTTTTTCCTCCATGAAGCTGGTCCTCGAAGTGGACAGCAGCCGCCCCGTTTTCGGCAAATAGTTTGGCCAGCTTCAAGACCGATGTAAGACCTCCATGGCTGTGGTGGGCATGTTAGATTATTCACTTTCTAAAATTTCTCAAAATGCTCAGGCGACATACCCCGTATCACCATCAGCGATTATCGGCCGCATGAAATCAGTGTATGGAGTCGTCTTGCGCTCTTCCGCAGAAAGTTTCCTTCTCATATCCCATTCCTTGCGGTCATGCATTTGCTGAGCCTTGAATAGTCTCTGAACCTGGTTCGGGACAGTGTTGTAAGGATAGTCTCCAAAGTCCGGGGATACTTCGTTTGTAGTGGTGAGGAGCGATGAACAGGCCCAACCTGAAATATATAACACTTCTTGGTTGGGGGCTTGCTGCGTCATCTGAACGGGATCAATGGCGCCAACTGTATACTTGGTCAGAGAAAACACCCTAAAGCTTCCTTTTCTTTGCTTTTTCTTCTTCTTCTTCTCAGCAAATTTGATTGAAATGTTACCCACGTGTATGTACGGGTTTTCCAGCCTTTGCCCTCTCGTTCAATAAATTGAATAGCTTTCTAGCCATAATCGAACTTGGATATGTTTGCTGTAGCGACCCCCGCTTGCTAACAACCGCCTCTGCTGAATACGGGCGCTTGATGCCCTCGTAGCGTGAGCTGTCCCACCACTCCCTCACGGCTTTTACTTGTTCCGCAAAAAGCGCATCTTCAGCGGCCCCGGCTTTCTCGGCAGAAGACAAGAGTTGGAATGAGTCCGATGGATGTGCTATCGACACAGGTGGCTTGACAGGGGACAATTGTGACGCCATCCGTAGGCTGCCGCAGGCAAACGTTCGAGTGGCAGTGCTGGGGAGGGTGGAAGAGCGAGGGAGCGGACGAAACGGTCGAGGTAACCGGCGAGCAGCGTTGCGAATCATTATTGGCACGCGGCAATGTCTTTTCCCGCTCCGCCGGTTTTAATTAGGGGAAGAGTTCCTTGGGAGGGTTTCTTGTCAGCTGCACACAGTCAGCTAGATGTAATTGAGCTTTCATACATATATACATATATATACTCTACTAGTAGTATATATTTAAGGGAGGGTAATAATATACATACCAGAACCACGCAGCAGCTGAGGTTGTAGAAAAGCCACTATCATAAAGCGACAAAAAGACAGATAATTGATCAGATTCAAAAACCTCCCCCCCCCCTGTCGCAAAATAATAGAAGAGAGAGAACTTGTTTGTTGCCACAGCTAGCGTTCTTCTTTGCTAGTACTCCGTAGTCGTTGTTGTTTCGTCGTGGGGGGAATGTGGGATGGGGGTCCTCGGCACAATTTCCTCGGCAACAAGAAGTTGAAAGAACTCCCGCCGCCAGCCGCCCCTTGGTCCGGCCGAACAAAGCCTCACTACTACTACTGCTCACCCTTGGCTGTGATTAAGCCGCGCTACACCTCAATAACTAGTTAGTAGTTAGTTATTGTAATTCTCGCAATAATCCTAACACATTGTTCACCCCCACCCCGAACTTTTTTTCTCTTCGCCCTTTTTTACCTTTCCCGCAATTGATCTGTATCTCGGAGTATATATACATACACATACACACACAGGCAACAATGGCATTGGCTAGCAGAGCTACAAGACAGGCGCTGAAGGTGTCTCAGGTAAGTGCAGGTTGCTACAATCGGGAGGAATCTCAAATTAAAATATTTACTTACTTACATGCCTTCTCTTATTTAGACTGCCTCTCGGTCGTTTGCCTCCTCTTCTCGTTACTACTCTACCGCAGAATCTGACCTCAAGACTGTTTTCCAAAATGCTATCCCGGCTAAGAGGGAGCTGCTCCAGGAGGTCAAGAAGCGAGGTGAAGACGTCATAGGCGATGTGACCATTGCCAGCACCATTGGAGGCATGAGAGGCCTGAAGGCGATGGTGTGGGAGGGATCTGTGCTAGACGCCAACGAAGGCATCCGTTTCCACGGCAAGACCATCAAGGATTGTCAGAAGGAGTTGCCAAAGGGCACCTCTGGGACTGAGATGCTCCCCGAAGCGATGTTCTGGCTGCTCCTGACCGGACAAGTTCCGACCACGCCCCAAGTCCGGGCTTTCTCCCGCGAATTGGCAGAGAAATCCCACTTGCCCCAGCACATTCTAGACCTCATCAAGTCCTTCCCCAAGGAGATGCACCCAATGACCCAATTGTCCATTGCAGTTGCGGCCCTGAACACCGAGTCCAAGTTTGCCAAAGCCTACGCCGACGGCATCAACAAGGCTAGCTACTGGGAACCTACGTTTGACGACAGCATTGCTCTCCTCGCCAAGATCCCCCGTCTCGCAGCCTTGGTCTTCCGCCCGAATGAGATCGAGAAGGTTGGCAAACAGGAGCTCGACCCCGCTCAGGACTGGGCCTACAATTTCGCTGAACTGCTCGGAAAAGGTGGCAAGGCCAACGAGAGCTTCCATGACCTGCTCAGACTCTACCTCGCCCTCCACGGTGACCACGAGGGTGGAAACGTTTCCGCCCACGCCACCCACCTCGTTGGAAGCGCCCTGAGCGACCCTTTCCTCAGCTACAGCGCTGGCCTCCTCGGTCTTGCTGGCCCTCTCCACGGCCTGGCTGCCCAGGAAGTGCTCCGCTGGATCCTGAAGATGCAAGCTGCCATCGGCAACAAGTTCTCCGACGCAGACGTCAAGAACTACCTCTGGTCTACCCTCAAGTCAGGGCAAGTCGTTCCCGGCTACGGACACGGTGTCCTGCGCAAACCAGACCCGCGCTTCGAGGCTTTGATGGATTTCGCCAGCACCAGACCCGACATCATGGCCAACCCGGTCTTCCAGCTCGTCAAAAAGAACTCCGAGATCGCCCCTGGCGTGCTCACTGAGCACGGAAAGGTAAGAGAGAAATTACTACCCTTCCCCCCCCCTCCCTTCCCCCTCCTAACCCACCGTAACTCAAAACACCGTAAAAAAACTAATACAAACCCCCGACCCCCCCCCCACTAGACGAAAAACCCCCATCCTAACGTCGACGCCGCGTCGGGTGTTCTGTTCCATCACTACGGATTCCAGGAACCCCTTTACTACACCGTCACCTTCGGAGTCAGCCGTGCCCTCGGCCCTCTCGCCCAGCTCATCTGGAGCCGCGCTTTGGGTCTCCCCATCGAACGTCCCAAGAGCATCAACCTCCAGGGCCTTCTCAATTTGTCTAAGAAATAATTTTATGTTGCCTAAGTTTAAAAAAAAGAAAGAAAAAAAAATGAAGTACGGAGAAAGGGGAAAGACAGGGGAAGAAGAACAAAATGGCCGAGTTCGGCATGTGTATTTATTTATTTATTTATGTGTATATTGAATGTTATTAGAACAGCCAGATATCCCAAAAAATTTGCATGCCATTTAAGGGTTTTCTTTCTTTTTTTTTAATTTTATTTAGTTAATAAATTTATTGTTTGATATTTTGTGACTCTGATGCGACCAATCTCTACTCTTCCAACTAAGACCCTCCCTACCTACCCATAATCATGTATTCGATTTCTTTCCATGCACTGAAAAAAAAGGGAAGCAAATTGTACAGTACATACGTACTGACTAGTGGAGAGAGAGAGAGCGAGGTGACCGACGTGGTGATAAAAGGAAGGACTTACTAGTGATACACCCAAGATGTCCAATTCGTGGAGGTAGTCGAGGTGGGAGGTGAAGTTAGTAAGTCCGGAAGACGAGGAGAAGACGCTTATCTTAAGGTAGATAATAAAAAAAAAGCCTGTAAACCCCGTGTCTGTGCTCGTTTTGATGATATATATATATATATTTGGGTCCTGGTTTTGAATAATATTGTGCCAATTTGTTTATTTTCCAAGGGTTATCAATCAACAAAGAGTAGTATTCCAGTGTGTTTGGAGATGCTTCGATTCGAGAGTCAGTTACCAAAGCCAAGGTAGCCATATAGGCCCAAGGTAGGTAGGTAGGTGTTGTTTTGTATCGAGATCAAGAGGTTTCTCCCACTGGCATCGGAGACGGAAAGACACAGCCTTTGCCACCAAACAATGGCAGCGACACAGACAAGAGTCCCCGTGTTTTTGCGTTACTTGTCAACTCTCAACTCTCAACTCTTGCCTGTTATCCGGGTCACGAAGAGACAAACGCGAAGTTGTGTCCCCCCAGGGCTGGCGTTCAATACCGCACAACCCCGTCGCCCCGCCTTTTAGAAAAGCATTTTGCAAATTTTCAACAACATTTGTTTTCCGGGGGTGGGACTAAAACTTGTGGGCGAAGCAGAGGAAAAAAACGGTTGCACCCCAGTTTCCTGAAATTATGCATATGAGAAGGAGAAGAAGAAGAAGAAGAAGAAGAAGAAGAAACCCGTGGCATTGCTTAACCATCGATGGGGGAATCCTGCTGTATTTTCTAGCCGTCGACATCAGTCAGTCAGTCAGCAGCAGCGGCTTTTTCACCGTTGCGGGATGTAGGAGTTTTTGTGGGAGTTTGTCAAAACATAACATAACATAGTAATAACTAACTAATCAGGCGCTTCTCGTTGCTCAGTGCGGTATGTATGTAAATATACACCTGTGTGGCACCATGGGAATTTCCCTTTTAGGAAACCGGTCAAAGGACACAGGGAAGAAAGAAGGCAAGAAGACAAAGTACTACTAGTAGTTATATGCATTGGTTCAGAAGGTTGAAATGAGCAAAAAAAGGTGAACATGGGGATTATTCTGATTTTGTGCTCATGATGATTTTTGACACCATTTTGATACAAATAGTAGTAGTAGTAGTAGTAGTAGTAGTAGTAGTAGTAGTAGTAGTAGTACTGTGTACTGTGTCTGCATTTATGATTCGGAAACGCAGGACAAACAAAGAGCAAGAAACAAATCGCACCCTGCATTGAAGCATGAAATCAAGTTCCAAGAGCTCACGTTCTTCTCTCTTTCTTTACCCCGCCGCAACAATGTAGTGTACTACTATTTGGCATGGCAATTTTCAGGGTCTAGCCAGCGTAAACTACTAGTAGTTACCCTTGCTTATTGGTTTGGTGACAAAAAAAAGAAAAAAAAAAAAAAAAGAACAAGTCCTATGTCTACCGATCTGCCCGCCCCCTATTTCAAGGTTAAAAGTCTCAACCCTGACGGTCTCAAGGCGATTAATATAACTCAGCCAACACTCTCAAAAGCCTTAACGTGTGGGTTTGGTTGATGCTGGCTGTGTGAATTCCTCATGGAGCACATCCTTCTATCTCTTGTCTTCTGTCCTTCCCTACTTTGTTCCATTTATTCCCTGATTTCAACTTTATTATGTATAGGAGATGGAATATTCAATCCAAGCATATCCAACAAAGGTAGGAGAGGGGGGGTGGTTACTCATTTACTTTACGCTGGGGGAGACGGAAAGAGAAGCTCCTCGGAAAATGGTTGGTTTGAATGATGGTTTTATGTGCCTTATTTATTATCTAATGTTAAATATGACTTGATGGCGTTTATTACTTTTGTTAAAATTTAATTGATAATACTTAACCATTCATGTTACAAGAATAATCGATCGCCTACAAGTAGGCAATGCAGAAAGTGAAAGGATATTGAGAAATTTAATGCCCATCAGATTCACTCACCTACGTTTATCTAAAAATAACCATCAACACATGTCTCAGGCATACATCATCAATCCCTGGTAAAGATTATCAACCTTTAACATTCATGCTATGTTTACTGTATCTATAACTGAGATGAGTGTTCCTCTCTACCTTCCCAGCTTCCGTGCTCTCCCCAATCCGGATAACTAAAAGTAACCTCAGAAAAAACGAGCAAAAAAAAAAAACTCCCCCCATCATGTAGTCCCCAGAGTTTAAACCCGGGCAAAAAAGCACCGAAAAAGTTCAAAAAATCCGTCCCGCATATCCTCCCACATGAAAAAGGCACAAAAACAATAAAATAGATTGATCAGGTCAATCAGATCATCAAAACTAGAGGCTGAAAATAACATAACAGGTACCGTCCAACGCGGAGCAGGGAATAAATGAAGTTGAGAGGAATCTCGTTAAAGAGGAACGAGCAAAAAAACAATGACGAAGCATTAAAATTATGGTATATAGCGGAATAAAGGTAGAAGGAAACACCGGTAGAAAAAGAAAGGAAAGAAAAGAATTATTAGGGTAAGAAAGTAAGCGAATTAAAGTGCAGTAGTCGAACATGGAGAGAGTGGTGATTGTTGCGAGTGAGGTGCATCATGCATAATGAGGAAAGTGAGTGGCGATGGCGATTGCTTCTAAAAAGGGGCCAGGAACAAAAAGACGCTTGATGAGAGCCGAGAGGAACTGGTTGAGCGCGGATTAAAAATCACGAAAGAAGTTGAGAAAACCTTAAGAAGAAAAACGATAATGAAGCAGGGGAGATTCGAAAGTCGAGATGCGGAGTTTTGCTGAAGTTTGGCTGGATGAGACGAGAGTTTTTGAGAAAGGTCGTTAGAATGTACCCTCCGGTGTCCAGTATTAGGGGCTGCAGTGGGTATGTGCGTCTGCCTTGCAAAGCAACAGGAAAAGGATCATTCCTAGCTATGCTATTCAAGTGATCTGAGAGATTACGTTGTTTTATGACCCACTTGCATTGGCATATATTATCATACACTTGTATATCAGTGCAATTTGTTCAATCATGGACCCCTCTGCCGGCGGCCGCTGGTATTGCACCAATCGCACTGGATATACGAGACACTGTGTAAGCAAACTATATCGCATATATCACATATATCACATATTGCATGCTGGGGATCAGGTATGCGTGATGATATATTATATGCACCTAAAGTAGTATATGATACGTATGTATGAATGAATGAAAAGCAAATCAATAAAAAACGTACCTTCGTAGCTGTGCAGCCGTCATTATGCTCAATGCAATATTCGCCCTGACATGTTGTGCAGGTTCGTTGGACTTCTGCTTTGCAGGCGCCGCACTATTTTTCGTGAAGATGAGTTGTTAGATCGTGGGGAACAATTGACATTATTAATTTTCTGGGGGTAAAACTGCGTGGCAATAGGTACATATATATATATTTCGCAAGCCAGCACTTCGTTGTATGAAAAATGGTGATGATTGAAGGGAAGGAAGTATGCTTTAGCCTTTTTTCACACACCTCAGATTTTGTTTGTAAAATGTAGCAATACATTGCTTGGAAATACTTCGTTTCCGTACCCACACACAATCGCTTGCACATAATCTTTTTCATTCAACGAAGTGCTGGCTTGCGAAATATATATAGAAATATTTAATTCGCATTAAAGT